>CM076678.1:380000-437919 GCA_038501925.1 Xenopus petersii
GGGAAGGATATTTCCCCTTTAATATCATACAGACACAGTATTGGGGTTCCTATCAATCTGAGGAATGAGCTGGGTGTGTGTAACAATAATACATGTATATTTATATATGTCCCCCCCTTTTCTACATACCCCCCCAACTGACTGAGCTTAAATCACACAGGGGAGGAGGAGGGGTATTTCCCCTTTAATATCCCACATGCATGGGGGGATATTTCCATGTTATGCCTGTAGGTGTCAGTGTTGTACTGTACTTGCTGTACCCTGGGACCCCTGTTACTTTATCATTTGGCCCCAGTGCAGGAGTTATCTCAATAATTGGGGGGCCCCTGCACTGAACTGATCGTTATGTTTCTATGAATGTGCAGTTATTGCCCCTCACTTGCTCATTAGGGGGGTAATAACAGGTTCGGGCCTGTCAGATATAAAACCCTAATCGTCTCCCCCTCATGTTTCTCCCCAGGGTGAGCTCAGCGGACTGTGCGGGAATTTTGACCTGAAAACGGTAAATGAAATGAGGACCCCCGATAACTTTGATCTGACCAACTCTCAGGAATTTGGAAACAGTTGGGCAGCGGTGGAGGTAAAAGGTTTTATTAATATTGGATTAGACATGGGGCAAATAATGTGCAGAACTGCCCCAAATGATCTCTGTGCGACATTAATTGCCCTCTTTATTCTGTATATGCCCAGGCCTATATAATAACACGTTCGCCTGAAATATTAAAAAACTCGCCATGATCCCGAGGGGTTTCCCAAATTAGATCAATTAGATCACAGATATGGAAAAAAAGTGCATTTATTGGAGTTTCACATCACATGTACTAATATAGACAGATTCGCCCCAAACATAAATATATATTTTTTATTATATTGCCAAGTCTAAGGAGCAGATTTATTAAAGGTCAAGGTGAATTTTCGAATTCAAAAAATTCAAATTTCAAGCAATTTTTTGTGTACTTCAACTAGGGAACTTGATGGACGTGTGTCTTTTTTCAACCTAACTTACTATGTAGGGAATAGTCCAAATTCGATTTGAACTTTAGAAAAATCTGATAATTCGAATATCGAAATTTATCATGTACTGTCTCTTTAAAAATGTCAACACCGACCATTCGCCATCTAAAACCCCACCGAATTGCTGTTTTAGCCTGTGGGGGACCTCCTAGAATCTATTTGGAGTCAATTGATGGACTTTGAAAAACCAAACTTTTTTTTGGGAAAAATAAATCGAATTCGATCAAATGCGCTATTAATTCGATTTGTACGATTCAAATTCGGCCGAATATGGACCTATCCGACCGAAAACGGACCTATTCGGTCAAAAAAAACCTTCTACTTAATTTCAGTTGGTCTTTTTGAATTACGAAGTTTTTCAAATTCGAAATTCGACGCTTGATAAATATGCCCCTTATTGTTACTATAGGGGGGTGGGATTCACCCCAGCGCAATAATTATCAGCAGTTACTGCACTTAGACCAATGCAGGTCACTGCCCGGAAGGTTATTATCATAGGGGATATCCCTTTAATAATGAGCCCAAAACTGAGGTCTGTACTGCAGGGACTGCTCCATTCACTGCTTGGGGGGGGTGTATATTGTGCAGTAGAATGGGAGCCCCAATGGGTTCAATAGTGTGTGCATTGGGCAGTGTGGGACTCATTGGGTTAAAGCGAGTCTCTTCCCTCCCCCACCCAGTGTGCTGACAGCTCAGACATTAGGAACCCCTGCAACATGAACCCCCTGAGAGAGCCCTTTGCTAAGAAGGAATGTGCCGTCCTGATGAGTGAGCTGTTTGAGGCCTGCCATCCAGTGGTGAGTAAAGGAACTGCAGCTGCTTCTCAGTATTTGTATTGAAGTGTTATTTGTTGTAGTTGCACTTGTTCCACCTGTAGTTTTACTGGTGAGCATTAACATGACACAATCTCCCTGTATAGATAGATTTAATGGGTGACTGTATAACACAGAGAATAATTGTAGGGCACATATTTATCCCCCATGTTGTTCCTCTCATGGCTCCTTGCAGGTAGATGTCACATGGTTTTACTCCAACTGCCTGTCGGACACGTGTGGCTGTAGCCGAGGGGGTGACTGCGAGTGTTTCTGCACCAGCGTTTCTGCCTACGCACATCAGTGCTGCCAACAAGGAGTTGCCATTGACTGGAGGTCCCCCAGGCTGTGCCGTGAGTATTTCTATGGGGGCCCTAATGTGCCCAAACACAGTCCTGCCCTGGGACCCCCCGTCTTTCACACAAATCATTAGTTCCATCCCGGGGGACAAGCCGTTCTATGACTTTGGCTACGGCTGAAAATGTTTCCTTAGTATTCCTGTTTATTTACATTTATCTTATTTTCCCCTTTTTAGCGTACGACTGTGAATACTTCAATAAAGGTACGTTTGCTCGAAAATACACCCGCCCTTTGCTCCTCTCTTGCCCCAATGGCATCACATCATTTCTATCTGTCTGTGTCACGGCTTCATTCTTCAGTCTCGCTCTCTTATTCCCCGAGACCCCCCAACTTTTAGTGGTGTCAATGGGATGAAGGCTCCCTGGTCCTGCTGAGACTCGAATCTCTGCCATAAAGCAAGACAAGGCTGCTGATGTAATATCAGAGTTATGGCTGAATCTGTCATTAACTAAATGTCATTTTTCTAGTTCTAGGGAAAGGGCCTTACAGACTGGTCACTTACTTGGACCGGAGCCTGGTGCTTGGAACCCGACCAGAGGACGGGGGAGTCTTTGCTATGAGGGGTGGCGATTATATTGCAGGAGGCGCAATACATTTCATGCTGACCCCCGGCCTCTACAAACCCAGGGCCCACGGTAGGTTCTGGATCCCATAGGGAAACATCTGTAATATCTCTTGTAAGCAACGGCCTGACACACAGTTATGCACAAACCCACAGCACATTCCTATGGATATTCATTTCGGACTTCTGGGCCCAAATAAATAAGGGCCCCTGGCTGTGAGGGAAGTTCTAGGGGCCGTGTGATTATGGGGTAAGGTGGGATATTACCCAGAATCCCTGGCTGTGAGGGAAGTTCTAGGGGCCGTGTGATTATGGGGTAAGGTGGGATATTACCCAGAACTCCTTGCAGTTGACAGAAAGCCTGATAATTCCATAAGAACAGACCCATTTGATGGCTGGGGTGGGCTGCTCATTGGTTAATATGAGGATTAAATGTTTCGCAGACCGTAACCTGGTGTCTTTGGAGATTGCGGATCGGCCCAACTACTTCCTGCACGTCGGAGCAAACGGAACCCTCCATGTTGCTAAGTGGCAGAAAAGTGAGGAGTTTCACAGCAGATCCACGTTTGTGATCCACAAGAACACATGGATTGCCGGGTACAACGCCTTTGAGAGTTTTGCCAAACCCGGGCACTTTGTTCGCATCACGGCGTCGGCCGTATTTCTCACCAAATATCACCATTCTGTGGCCTTCAGGCTCTCCACCATCTTCCGCTTAGCAGGTGAGTGGGCTGCCTGGGGCACATGGTGCTCATTAAATACCCCCAGTAGCACATATTTGCCCTTGCTTAGTATTATAACAGGGACATTAATGTGGATTATTCTGAAGAGCCAAGGGTGATCCCCTTTTACAGACACACAGATGTTCATTTCAGCCAAATAAACCCCACTTTCCAGTCTCACTGGTCTGTCTATAAATGCACATGATGGAGGCCCAGATGCTCAACTGAATTTGGGAACCTCCCACAGCTCTAATGCTCTGGGTCCCCTTCCCTAAGCTCTTCTATTATGACCTGCCCCCTTAGGCTCACAGTGTCATGCAACCCCTGCCTCATATTTTCCCATTGGGAAGTGATGGATTGTGGGACTTGAAACCCCACTGCTTTCCAGAGAATCTGTGCCCCGCCCACTATGGAAAGCAGATGGATATCAAGTCCCAGAATCCATCACTTCACAATGGAACAAGGTGAGGGATGGGTTTCATGACACTGTGAGCCTAAGGGGTGGAAACTGGTCCCAGCAAAGATGTTTTATCCCCAGGACAGATGCCCCTTGTACTCCCAGTGGCCCTGAATCCAGTTTCATTGGGTGCCCCTCTGAGCTAAGAGATGCAGCTAGAGCCATAGGGGGTGCAGGTTAGAGGGGTCCCTACATGCCAGTGTGACGGCATTTGCCCAACCATCTGAAATGCCAGTGCTTGTTTATTTGTTCCTGAGACCTTTCCTTGCCCCATTCTTCTCTTCCCGACATTCCCGGCTCCTCACTTACAGTCCGGCATTTCCAATAGTCAGCAAAAGCCCAATCTGACTTTCCGTGCACCCTGGGACTGGTGTCAATTTTCCAGTAAGTCAAACAAATGGCACAGTATTTTTAGCTGCAGTAATTACCCAGTGCTGGGGGGGGGCGAGCTCTCAATTCCTCCCCTTGTTCCATCCGTACAAAGCACCGGCCAGAGCTCAGTGGCCATACAGTAAATTGTATATGAGATACTCGTGTGTTACTATTGCTCTTAATCATCTGTCACTGAACATCCAAAGGATAAACCTTAGGAAACTGTGCCGGCACCTTTATAGCAGTCAGTGGTAGGGTGGGCATTAGAGGAGAGGGCACATTGTACGATAGAAATCCTTGTAGTTGGCTGTGAGTGGCAGGGGACCTGTGTATATGGTAATAAATCATATTGTGCCAATGCTCCAGCTCCTCTTATTCTCCTATATACAGAGAAATGTGGCCTATTAATAGGGCTGTGCCAGAAATATGCTTTATGTTATATATTCCATTCCATGATGGAGGGGGCACATCTCTCCCTCTGACACCATGAAGATTGGTTTCTATTTCGGGCTTGTTGTGCTAAGCACATATTTCCTCTGGCTTCCCAGTAATCTGTCGGCAGAAATAATCCTTCCTTTCCCCTGTGTTGTCACATCTGAGCCTTTCTTACAGATCCCCCCCCCCCCGCACTAGCCCCCCGGCCCCTGAATTGTTGCCTTGTGACAGGTGCAACGAGACTCAGATGGAGGAAAGATCACTGTTAGGCCTGGCACCCCAATATACAGGTCACTCCCGAGTTGCACCAACGTCTCCTCAACTATGGACACATAGCAACATACTGGTGCCTGGGGGTCCTGTGTGTCCCCCACCTTCTCACAACGACAGTCCCATTGTATTGTGTGTGTCACACCTATATGCCATACTCTCTCTATATATATATATATTTATATGTCAATCCATCAGTGGATCAGCACTGCCAATTATGTGATTCAAATGATTATTTCATCATGGTGCATGGCAGTGTAGTAAAGGCCCCAGCAGGCTCCTCAATGTTGGAATTTGGGGTGCTGATCCTTTTAGGGATGCACCGAATCCAGGATTCGGTTCGGGATTCTGCCAGGATTTGGCCTTTTTCATCAGGATTCGGATTCGGCCGAATCCTTCTGCCCGGCCAAACCGAATCCGAATCCTAATTTGCATATGTAAATTAGGGCGGGGGTGGAAATTGCGTGACTTTTTGTTAGAAAACAAGGAAGTAAAAAAAAGTCTCCTTCCCATCCCTCATTTGCATATGCAAATTAGGGTTCGGATTCGGTTCGGTATTCGGCCGAATCTTTCGTGAAGGATTCGGGGGTTCGGCCGAATCCAAAAAAGTGGATTCGGTGCATCCCTAGATCCTTTGAAGGACTTATAACCGTTACACAGTTGATGTAGCACCCACATTAGAGTGTAAACATTCATAGTGACAGTCATATTATTCCTCTATGCATTGACCTTTATTATCTGCGGGTGTAAATCACATTGATGTTCCCTTTATCCTCTGAGTTTGTCCCCTGTGCCCATCACCTGGTGCTTCATAGTTAATATCGCACGTGGCATTGTGGGTATATCTGTGCCGGGATGTGAGTGGTTAATGGTTCCAAGCAACTGGGGACATTGGCAGACAAATAGTCACCTTCCTTTTACTCTCAATGATGCTCCAAATGAATCTTCATGTTTCTAGAGTCAAATTCAAGGACCGGCTCTCGGCCAATCTGTGAGTGGCGCTATGATGCCTGTGGCAGCGCCTGCTTCCGCTCCTGTCGGGATCCACTAGGGGAATACTGCCGGGACGTCCCAAAGTGAGTTTCTCAGTTCTTTTCCCCTGCAGCTAGTTCCTATAGTAAAATAGTAAAGACAAAGTCCATCAAGTTCAGCCTTTTAATTCTGTATATAACCTGCCTAACTGCCAGTTGATCCAGAGGAAGGCAAAAAAACTCTTTTGATTGAAGCCTCTCCAATTTGGGAAAAAAATTCCTTCCTGACTCCAAGATGCAATCAAACGAATCCCTGGATCAACTTGTACTATGAGCTACTGTATCTTACATAACCAAGAATGATCTCTGTATCACTTTATGATCATTTGACATTGAGTTGCTCTATGAAATGGTGGCACATTAGAAAGCCCTGATGCCTCATAGATCTGAGGAGAACTGGTAGAGATCTCCGACACAAACCAAAAACATTATTCATTTAATGGATGTGTGTGCGATTGTGTTTGTAGTAAGACCGAATGCTTTTTCCTCCATAAAAACCTGAAATAAACACAGCAGGATTGTTTTGCCACCAATGTGGATTCATGTGGTTTAGTTGCCGTCAAGTACAAGGCACTGTTGTATTATCACAGTATTCAAAGGAAATCATTTTTAAAAGTTAGAATTATATATTTCTGAACTTTCTGGATAAGAGATCACATGCCTGAAGTAAAATCTCTGGGGACCTTTAAAGAGATCCCAAATATATACGCTGCAGTGACCATATCTCAGTTTTATTTACATATATCAGTAATGTAAGGCAAATAAACTGTTATGTTATGGACAACAGGTTACAGATAGTTGATGATTTATGAAGGTGCAGAAACCAACTGCTTTACTGTTGTATTCCTTCCTTTACAGGTATTTCCTTCTGTATTTCCTTCCCCTGCAGCTATTTCCTACTGTATTTCATTCCCTTCTAGATATTCCCACTGCATTTCCTTCCCCTGTAGGGATTTCCCACTGTATTTCCTTCCCCTGCAGCCATTTTCAACTATATATTTCCTTCCCCTGCAGGGATTTCCCACTGTATAACTTCCTCTGCAGTATTTCCTACTGTATTTCCTTTCCCTATAGGTATTCCCCACTGTATTTCCTTCCCCTGTAGGGATTCCCCACTGTATTTCCTTCCCCTGTAGGGATTCCCCACTGTATTCCTTCCCCTGCAGATATTTCCTACTGTATTTCCTTTCCCTATAGGTATTCCCCACTGTATTTCCTTCCCCTGTAGGGATTCCCCACTGTATTTCCTTCCCCTGTAGGGATTCCCCACTGTATTCTTTCCCCTGCAGATATTTCCTACTGTATGTCCTTTCCCTATAGGTATTCCCCACTGTATTTCCTTCCCCTGTAGGGATTCCCCCCTGTATTTCCTTCCCCTGTAGCCTGTAGGGATTCCCCACTGTATTTCCTTCCCCTGTAGGGATTCCCCACTGTATTTCCTTCCCCTGTAGGGATTCCCCACTGTATTTCCTTCCCCTGTAGGGATTCCCCACTGTATTTCCTTCCCCTGTAGGGATTTCCCACTCTATTCCTTCCCCTGCAGCTATTTCCTACTGTATTTCCTTCCCCTGTACGGATTCCCCACTGTATTTCCTTCCCCTGTAGGGATTCCCCACTGTATTCCTTCCTCTGCAGCTATTTCCTACTGTATTTCCTTTCACTATAGGGATTCCCCACTTTATTTCCTTCCCCTGTACGGATTCCCCACTGTATTTCCTTCCCCTGCAGCTATTTCCTACTGTATTTCCTTCCCCTGTACGGATTCCCCACTGTATTTTCTTCCCCTGTAGGGATTCCCCACTGTATTTCCTTCCCCTGTAGGGATTTCCCACTGTATTCCTTCCCCTGCAGCTATTTCCTACTGTATTTCCTTCCCCAGCAGGGATTTCCCCCTGTTTTTCCTGTGATAGGGCCAATCCAGTGTGAGTCAGTTGTACAGGTTCTGTTTGTCGTGGGTCCAGTAAAGGCCTCTCTACAGACAGACAGACACATGGCACATGGGAGGCCTTTTCTTTTATCATTATTCACTTATGTTTCTATCCAGGGCCACTAAGATCACAATCTGAATATCACTGCCCACGTCCTACTAACAGTTCATTTTATGGGGAGTTGCCCCTTTAATCCACCATGTAGCAGGGCACACACTTTGTATTGCACAGGGGCCTTCTGGGAGATGGACAGACTGACACCTGACACACAGCAATGATAGGGCCTATTGAGTAACATTCAGCAGCGTCAACAACAACAACCCAATAAATCATTTCTGCCCCATGATTGGCTGTGCCGGGTGTCACGCACACAAGAATTAGAGGGGGATTATTCCACTCACTGATATCCCATAATCCCCACCTATCAGCAGACATTTTGCATTACTGTTGCTACTGGTGATACTAAAATAGTTCTTAGTTCTTCTGCTGTCGTCTCACGTCACTTGGGAGCTGCCCTTTAGATTGGCACACTGAATTATTTTCCATGGAGAAAATTGTATTATTGAGAGTATCTTTGTCCCTCCCCCATAAACTGCCATCAGTGCTCTAGTCCCGCCCACAGGCCCGGATTTGCGGTGAGGCCTGGACTTAGGGTGGCAAAATTTTAGGGGCAGCCACTCAGCTGCATTCTAAGGAGCACTGGGGACTCAAAGCTTCCATGTGCTCCGGTGCTTGAGAGTGCACTAGTGCAGGGGGTTGCACACTAAGAGCCGGCGCTAGGAACATGTGGCCTGGGGGGTTGGCGTGCATCCACAAAGCGCCCCCCACTGGGACCATTAGGCCTTGGAGCACCGATTTGGCCACTCCCTTGCATTGGCGCTGGGTAGAATTTTAAAGGGCAACATAATGAGTGAGATGAGTGCAATCACTTGCTGTTTGTTGCACTGTATTCTGTGTGCCCCTCACTGGGTTTCCAAGTTCATTTTGTGGCTTCTCTTTCAGGGTGGAAGGATGTATCCCCCTTTGCCCCCCGGAGATGGTGTTGGATGAAGTGACAAGGAAATGTGTGTTCTTTGATGACTGTAAGTACTTTTGCTGGGCCTGGCGCCATTACAACGGGTCTATATTATAAATATATTTATTCAGTTTTTTGCCCTCAGGTATTGAACCCGCACTTGGTGTCATTACACTGATTTCTACTCCTGCACCCACAAAACTTCAAACTCTGACTCCAGCAGTTACCATGACAACCTACCCAACTGTAATTTCAACTTTGCCTCCAACTACTCAGCTAAGTTCCATCTCACCGATGCCTTCTAAATGGATCATTCCCACGACTCCAGAACCGGTATCTGAAATCCAGAGAAATGTCTCAGTGTTCTTTTCAGCTGAAACGCTTGTGACCTCAGAAGAGCCGGTGACAGCATATTCCTTTATTCCAGAGGGAACGACCACCCCAACTCCAACAGGCCCCCAGCAGAATCTCACAGCAATCACTACAGTGCATGCACCAAGGATTTCAGAGACTAGTGAAACAACTACTGTTCCTTCCTCAGAAATCCCCCTTCCCTTAACTGAACATCCTTCACAGCCACTGACATTGCCACTAGTCTCAACCGCTCCAGCCACCAATGAAACCACATCCCTGGCACCAACACTGAGTGTCAGTAGCATGGAGACTGAAGGGACAAGCACCTCTCTAGGAACATCCCGCTCCCTTCCCACAGCCAAGCCAAAGTCAACTCTACTGGAAGGAACAGTGTTTTCCATTTCAACAAATGCTACAAGAACATTAACTTCTCCCTTAGTCACAGCAATGCTCACCAGTGAAAGAACTACACTCCTTCCTACCAAGGAACCCACATTTACTTCCATTTCTACCACAGAAAGTCTAAGCACATCTGCTGTTTCAGTTCTATCAACCAGAGAGCCTTATCATATAGCTACAGTAAATGCCACATTTTCTGCAATCACAATGAGTACCAGCACCTCAACCCCATTGCACTTATTGATCACTACGTTGCATGTTCCTACAATATCTGAGGTGACAACCACACTTAGTTCTCTTCCTTCCTCGGCAGTTCCTGTCTCCTTAAGCACATCTCCAACAGCTCCAACAACATCATCATACACCACCAAGCTTGTCACACCCTTACCAGTCACTAATATAAGCGCAACCCAAGCTCCCGCACTGAGTGCTACCAGTAGAGAGACAAACAGGACCACAGTTACACCAGAAACAGCCTTCCCCCTTCCATCAACAATGCCACAGTCTACTGTACTTGAGGGAACAGTATTTACAGCATCAACAAAAGTCCCAAGAATATTATCTACTGCTCTTGTGATGGACATGCTCACCACTGAAAGAACAACTTTGCTTCCTACTAAGGAGCCCACATTTGCTTCAACAGAAGGCCCGAGCACAGCTTCTGTTTCAGTTCTGGTAACCAGAGAGCCTCCTGAGATGTTGTACACATTGTCTACACCTGTTTCTTCTACTCATGGATCCACAGAAAAGACCACACTGGCTACAACAAAAACAAGTACTGAGAAGATAGCTACATCACAGACCACACCAACAGATTCATACCCTGGGACAGCTACAACTAGAATTCCTTATGCTTTGATTTCTAGTCCAGTGGTTAAAGACAAGTTATCTACACCAACAGGTACTGTAACTATCACTGAGGAGAGGGTTAAAGACCGGTTATCTACAGCAACAACTGCAGTTACTGTCACTGAGATGGTCAAAGACAAGTTATCTACACCAACAAGGGCAGTTACTGTTACTGAGATGATGACCAAAGAGAGGTTATCTACACCAACAAGTGCAGTCACTATCACTGACATGATGGTTAAAGACAGGTTATCTACAGCAACAAGTGCAGTCACTATCTCTGAAGAGGTGGTCAAAGACAGGTTATCTACACCAACAAGTTCAGTCACTATCACTGAAGAGATGGTCAAAGACAGATTATCTACACCAACAAGTTCAGTCACCATCACTGAGATGATGACCAAAGAGAGGTTATCTACACCAACAAGTGCAGTCACTATCTCTGAAGAGATGGTCAAAGACAGGTTATCTACACCAACAAGTTCAGTCACTATCACTGAGGAGATGGTCAAAGACAGGTTATCTACACCAACAAGTGCAGTCACTATCACTGAGATGATGACCAAAGAGAGATTATCTACAGCAACAAGTGCAGTCACTATCACTGAAGAGATGGTCAAAGACAGATTATCTACATCAACAAGTATGGTCACTATCACTGAGATGATGGTCAAAGACAGGTTATCTACAATGGAGAGTCCAGCAACTGCCATTAGTCAGGTGGTAAAAGACAGGCTACCAATACTAACAAGTTTGGCAACCACCAGTGGCATTTCGGAAACCTCTGCAACTACAGAGTTTATTTCTTACCCTAAAGCAGTGCCAACTTCATTACAAACCACAATACTGGTGGTACAGGACATGGTCACACCATTTGCCACCAAAGTGTTACCAACTGAAATTTCAGGAAAACAAACAGGATCACTGGGAGTGTCTCCAGAAACCAGAATTACAGAGACCAAGGCTGCATCTCCTACAGAATCTACTACTCTCGTAACTGTCACTTTTCCACTGGCAACCAGCAAGAATGACACCCGACAACCAGTCTCTGAGACTCTTGGTGTCTCTACAACTGCAATACCCACATCAGCTTTGTATCCTCAAACCATTCCAGAGCTTTCCACTAGGGAACATGTTTTTCAGCCACCAACACTGACTTATCCATGGACTGTAGAGACATTAACACCGATGGTCACCCTGGAGAAAAGCACGAGAACTCCAGTTCCAACAATTTTATTGACAACAAAGGTGGAAACCACCAAATCAGTCAGTAGTGCACTTACATTATCTGAAGCACCAACTGACAGAACGACTAAAGTATCACTGGTAACTCCAGCTTTTTCTACTTTGCAAGAAATATCTACAGTGTGGTCAACAGAGGAGCCCTCTTCTTTGAGAACATCACGTGAGACTTCTCCATCTTCACTAGCTACACTAAGCATTACTGGCACCACACTACGTCCTTACTCAGAGCCAACCAATGACACACGAACCACAAGACTTACTGCAGTCCCTTTCACTCTGTCTACCACCAAATCTAAACCAGTCTTGTCCCCTGAAGTAACTGCCATCTCACACTTAATGCCTACTGTAACAAGGAAGGTAACTAAAAAACTCAAAGATTTAACAGGAACCATGGGGCCATCTGATGTTCAAACTACAGTTCAAGAAATAAGGAATGCAACAATTCCTCCTATATATACAGAATCTACAGATGGGACATCAACGGCCACTGTCTATTACACCTCAAGCTTGCTAGAGCCAACATCAATAAAGCCATCAACAGCATTGTCTACTAAAAATGTTACTGAAGCAACAGCAATCACTGAGGCCAGTGCAACAGTATCCAGGCTGAGCTCAGCCAGCCCTACAGCAGATATCATCAGGATAACACAGTTAACTAGTCAACGCTCTGCTTTTACTAGCTCATTATCCCAAGCTTACTCAGCTGTCTCTTCTCCATTGAAAAGCACAGGAATAAAGGAACTGATACCGGAATCCTTTGCCACGTCTCCCAGCTTTGTTTCAGCTGGAGATGCCACAATGACCATGGTCAAGGAACCAACTCAGCTAGTTGGCCAGGTTAGCACAATGACTACCTCCTCTACAGCCAGAGCAACACCACCAATGGTTACAATGACTCGTTTGCCATCTAAGGACAAGGCAGAATCGTTATTTACATCAACGAGAGTCACATCTGGATTGAAAGAGCTGTCATCGGCAGATGCCTATAAAACAACAGGTCAGCTTAGTTCTGTTTCTCAGCCAGGCAGTCCATCAGTCACTGTTTCTGAAACATTAGCCCCTCTTCAGCCAACACCAAAAGGATCGCCGGCTGCTGGGCTAGTAACTGAGGAGACGTTGACACCAGCAATAACAATAACAAGAGATAAAGTTTCAGGGACACCTAAGCCTGTGTTTCTTTCAACCACCACCTACAGTCCACCCCCTATGACTATGGCAGTCACGGCCACTTCTGTGTATTGGACTCCACTTCTGGGCTTTCTGTCCACCAAGATTCCAACCTTTCCCAGGCTGACCCATGCAGTCTCGGACATTCCACAGAAAACAGAGGTTCTGGCAACTTCAATGAAAACGACCAATTATTCCACAGTCTATAGAGCCACAGAGCTCACCACATTGAAAGTATCAGAGCCAACTACATCACCGACACCTTTATATACACCACCCACACCCAATGCCACAGCGACGGTTTATGCTTCTCCAGTCACTTTGGCCTCTTATGTGACCAAACACCCGCACGCACCGACAACGCACGCCGTTAGCCTGTTCCCTATCAGTGCAACCAGCCTGGAGTCACTGTCCCAAACACAAGCCATAACCTCTCCTGCCCTGATTTCAGGAACGTCCCTGACATTAAACACCACATTCATTTCACCAGTGTCAGGGTCACCCTCCTATGTCTCTCAGACCTATCCACAGAGCGTTTCGGCCTATTCACTTGACCGGAGAACTGATGAAGGAATCTCAGAAGGACTCACTGTGTCGGCTTTGGTGCCCTCCAGAGAAACAGCCACCTCCCAAGCCTGTGTGGTATGTACTATAAACAACTGTCACCCACGCTGGAATAAAAGGTCTCTCTAGCAATGTGATTAGGGGTAGCACACCCCAAAACAACCCCTACTCACATGAGTTAGTGGAGTCCATGAGATAAACTGTGATAACTAGATGTTTGAGACAATCTGTTCACTTATATAGACTTTCTGATCCCACTGACATTAAAGGAGAAGGAAAGGCTAAAATTAAGTAAGCTTTATAAGAAAGGTCTATATAAATATACAGTATATAAATACACAAGTAAACCCTGCTGCTCTGAGTCCTCTGTCAAAAGAAACATCACATTTCTTTCCTTCTATTGTGTACTCATGGGCTTCTGTATCAGACTTACTGTTTTCAGCTTAAACCTCCAGGGCTAGGGCTTGAGCATGCTCAGTTTGTTCCTCTCCCTTCTGTAATCTGAGCCCAGAGCTATGAGTGAGCAGGTAGAGTCTCTGACAGGAAGTGATGTCATACAAAGCAAATATGGCAGCTGCTATCCTAAACAAAAATTAAGAGCTTCTAGAGCTGTTACTCAGGTATGGTAAAGCATTCTGCAGAATTAATATAGCGTTCCAGCTTGCACTATTATGGCTAATATATTGGCAATAACCTGCCTTAGTAGCTTTCCTTCTCCTTTAAAGATACAGTATTGTCAGGAGGAAGAAGAGTTCCTATCCCTTATGTGTGAGTGCCCTGCACTTCCACTGTCTGTCTTCTCACCCCATTGTTTCCCTCTCCTGCAGCCGTACGCCGAAAACGAGTGCATTAAACACATCTGTGTGGACGGGCAGCTCATCCAAGTCAACAAGTCGCAGCACTGCCCTTATACTGCAACTCAGCCGGGCTGCGGCCTCCTTGGATTGGCCGTACGGATCAACGGCGACAAGTGCTGCCCCAAATGGGAGTGCGCATGTAGGTGCTCAGCCCAATGAGTTGCATTTGGGAGGGTGTTTGGGTTTGACGTTCTGATCTGATTTCATTACATTGAATTTGGAAGTGGCCGTAACGCTATAACCACCCTTGCTTTGTATTTGCTCCACCAGGTCGCTGCTCCATCTTCTCCGACCTGAGCTTTGTCACGTTTGATGGCAGCTACATGGCTCTATATAAAGAAGCTTCTTACATCCTCAGCCTGACAGAAGATGAATCCATAACTGTACAGGTTTCCAAATGTGCCCAGACAGGCAGGGTAAAGTATCTCCATTCCGTGGTACCCTACGAGGTTTTATGTTTACTGATCCCTTTAGTGGGGCCTATATCAGCTATATTGGATCTTAGTTGGGATCATTGATGCCGTTCCATGGACTCTTCTTCTTGGGTTCATTTTCTCTTTTCATGTTTCTCCCCAGGCCAGCGGCAATAATGTGACCCTGTGTATATCAGGCCTGGAACTTTCCCACTTATCCAATCAGATTGTCATTGATCGGCTGAACAGGAAGGTAAGAAGCTGACATATATCTTTACTGAGCCCTCAGGTCTTGCCACCCTTCACTTGACTGATCCCCAGTGTGACTCTGATGTACGGGAACCTAGTGCAGACAGCAGCAGCGTTTCAATCGATCAGAAGAAGGGGTATCAGTCTTGGGTCATGTACAGGGAACGTTATTGCTTTGCGCCCCACAACTCTACAGTAAGATCTATAGGAATTCAGTCTGGCCTCTAGAGGTCTGTCAGCTCAAGCCATAAATGAACCAAGCTCCACTAGGGTGGATACAAGTCTTGGAACACCAAGTCTCGACTTTAGTTTCATCCCAACATGAGTCGTTTTGACTAGTAAATGCTCTTTTTACTTTGGGGGGGGACATTCTTGCCTTACAGACCAGTCATCCTTAAATATATTCAAGTGAGTGTCCCTTTAACTGAGCCAAGAATACAGTCATGATTGTTAGTGTGAGTGGCACGTGCACTTTCTTGGGGATGGCAGAATTCTAAGAATGGACACGGCATGAGTGTGAGCCTTTGGCTAATAATGAGCATATTCTTATGGAGGGGACACGGTGCTGATGGGCAGCTGTAGGACGAGGCTACACAATTAGTAATGCCTGATTGTTCTTTTCATCCACACGAGCTGACAACTTGTACTACTGTATTGTACCAAACAGCAATTAGCTCCCCTTTCATATAATCCCCATACATTCCAGAGGGGAAAAGGCCGGACTGGGGTCCCCTGCCAAGTCCCAGTTCCCCAGTCAGTCCCATCACCTGTTGCAGAAGCTTCAGGCAGATTTGCCCCAGAGAAGAACTGAAGGGGCAATAAATAAGCGCTGGTGTCACAGCAATATGATTTGTGTTTGCAGGTGGCCAGACACCGCTGAACTGCAGCTCTTGCCAGAAGCTCAGTCAATAGATGCCATTGTCTCTGTGTTTCCTTCAGGGACTTGTACAAATTCCCAATTTTCAGATGCACCCTCAGCACTATAAGGAATGTTCCTGTAGAGTAGAACTTCTCGTTAATTATAGTGAGAGCTGGTTACTAGTTACACGGGCTCCAGAGAACCAGTCAGAAGCAGAACATCCAGAACAAACGAGCAGCAGCTCCAGACATGTATTGGGCACAAGGATGACTTTGTTCCTTTGCTGCTCCCCAATGAAGCTTTGACTTGACCCTATTGTACACATTGGCCTGTCGCTTTAATGCAGGGAGCGTGTCTCAAGAGCCCCCCAAATTGTGGCTCTATAACTGTCTTGACATTTTTCTTTGGATGGAACAGGGGGAACCTCGCTGGCCATTGATCTCCTCTGCCGATCTCCCTTTTGTGCTTTTCAGCCTATATTTTCAAAATTTTTCCAAAATAATCATTATGATTTATCTGAATAGCGCCAACATGTGCCATTGCTGTGCACAATAATACACAATAAGCCTGTAGCATTAAAGCACCATGCTCACAAGAGCTTACAGTCTACAGGGAAGGGAAACAACTGACAACTAAAGGTGGGTCTCTAGGAAGCAGTTGAAGGTCTCATCCACTCATCCGGCACCCCCCAGCCCTAGCGACTGACCCCCAACTTAGTTTCCCCCCATTCCACCTGATGGACTGAAATAACAAGCTTTATTAACCCTTGTGTTTCAGGTGGCTGTGAACGGCAGATACGCATGGCCCATGGTTAGGAAATACGGCTACAAAATAGTGGACACGGGAAACATGTATTTGATTGACACTCCTGGAAATGTGAAAATTCAGTGGTTTCACAGCAGCGGCCTGATGATCATTGAGTCCAACTCCACCAATAAACTTCCATCGATGGGTCTGTGCGGTAAGAACTGAATCCATTCTACTCTGCGCACATTTATTCTTATTTCTTTCTTTAATAAAGCAAAACAGAAGCAACGGATCCATTCCTGTAAGTCGGCTCAGTAGAACATTGGGCCGGATTTGATAGGAAACATTAGCTGGCAGTTTAAATTTAGGCTGGTATTTAGTGTGCGGGAACGGAAACTTTACTCGAGCTCTGAAACTTTCCAACTATCCCAACACAATTCCAGAGTGGGCCAAGCAGCGCCACGGATATATCTCAGAATTTCCCCCAAATTAGCATGTGAGTGGCGTAAGTCTATATAAATGTCTGAATGCTGCTGAGTCACCTCCTCTGTTTCTGCATTTACTAAACATCAGCCCCTTAGAAAGGAAAGTGAGATCCAGAGAGAACTACGTCATGCCCATGAGAGAGGCCTGTTTGGCTCCGTGTCGGCTCGGGGATCCAGTAACCGCATTGCTGGGGTTCAGCTTTCTCTAGAACTCACACTCTCTGACGTGCACTTGTGTTTGTTTGCTGCCCCCGGCAGGGCATCTCTACTCAGCTGAGAAGGTTATAAGGGGAGATGTTACAGCTCCACTCATGTAAAAACATGTTGCCCATATATCACATAAGTAAAAGCCCACGTGATTGTGCCTCGGAATGAGAAACTCACAGCAGCAGAGTAATGTTTAATCATCACAACTCCACTCTCTAGACTAAACAGCCTGTGTCCCAGTGGCCTTCATTAAAGGAACAAGCGCCCCACACTTCTGCCCCTTCCATCTTGGACTCTTCTATCAATACAATGTCATTCCTACTTCCTACCCCCCCCCCCACAATACAATACTTCCATGGAAATGCACTTATTGTGGGATTAGATCTCATGTCAGTAAATGCCAAGTGTACCAGGTGCACAAATAACACACTGGCCCCTGCGGGTTTGATGCTTTGTGTAACATGTTGTGCATTGTGCGTCTGTGCCATGTAACATGCTGTGCATTGTGTGTCTGTGCCATGTAACATGTGCATTGTGTGTCTGTGCCATGTAACATGTTGTGAATTGTGTGTCTGTGCCATGTAACATGTTGTGCATTGTTTGTATGTGCCATGTAACATGTTGTGCATTGTGTGTATGTGCCATGTACAGGGGCGCTCCGCCGCTGGCCATGTAACATGTTGTGCATTGTGTGTCTTTGCCATGTAACATGTTGTGCATTGTGTGTCTGTGCCATGTAACATGTTGTGCATTGTGTGTCTGTGCCATGTAACATGTTGTGCATTGTGTGTCTGTGCCATGTAACATGTTGTGCATTGTGTGTCTGTGCCATGTAACATGTTGTGCATTGTGTGTCTGTGCCATGTAACATGTTGTGCATTGTGTGTCTGTGCCATGTAACATGTTGTGCATTGTGTGTCTGTGCCATGTAACATGTCGCACATTGTGTGCCTGCAGGTCTGTGTGATGGCAACACCACAAATGATCTCATTTTGCCCAACGGCCGAATCCTGACCAAAGAAGAGGACTCGGTGGAATTCCTGGACAGCTGGATGGTGCCCTACACTGTCAAATATGTGGGCAAGGAACGGCACCAAGACGCAAACTGCACCACCCAGGACTGTGCCAAGTGCTTGGAAATGATTCAGAACCAGACATTCAGCAGCTGCCACCCTTATGTATGTACCAGGCTTTGTACACAGGGCATGAGCGGCACCAAGGCCTTTTCTGGAGCAGTTGTGCACTGTGCCTCTCCTGTGCCAATACATTGATGCAAAGTACCAGCCCAAATACCATAAATAAGAAACTCAGGAAGGGGCTAGTGATTTAGTTTGAGTAGTAACTGCCATACTAAGTTCTACTGCGTGTGTATGTAGGGCTGGGTTTTCTCAGAGCCTCTCACTGAGGGCATGGGACTGTTGCGCACATTCGGGTCTTACTCAGCACCAGCTACAGGTGATAGTTTCCCTCTAAAGAACCTCAGCTCAATGGGTCAGTCGGAATCAGTACATACTAAGCACATACTCCATTCATACTAAGCTTTACATCTCCTGGGGGGCACCACAATGGGACATTACCCTGTCTCAGGTCACACAATGGAACAGCTATAGAATATAACTTGAGCACCCCCATGTCTCTTGCAGGTGTCTCCTGAGACTTTCTGTGACTTGTGGGTGCAGGACCTCGAATACATTGAAGATCCATGTAAAGCTGTGACTGCCTACGTCTCCATGTGCCATAAATACAATGTCTGTATCCAGTGGAGAAGATCGGACTATTGCTGTGAGTAACGTGTATCCCGTGTGAATACCCAATAGTTATTACTCCCACATACCCCAAGCTGGTACCTTGAAATACCCAATAGCTAATACTCGCACATTCCCACCTTCTCCAATTCTCAGACATTAAAGCCACATGGAAAGGAAAGAAGCAGTTGAACCAGTGGAATGTGCAAATGACTTATTTTTTCATATGTTGACAACACTTTGTCCCACTTGCAGCTTTCCAGTGCCCAGAATCCCTTCAGTACCAGCCTTGTTTGCCTGTTTGTGATGTTCCACGGAGCTGTCAGAATAATGAGATTGATGTGAGTGACACAGAATCCTGCACTGGCCTGACTGAGGGTTGTGTGTGCCCAAAGGGCTCTGTTTTACACCGCTCATACTCAACCTTGTGTATTCCAGAGAGAAAGTGTGGTAAGTGCAAACTGACTCATAATACAAGGGGATCCATGTACTAATATGTATAATGCAAGAAAACCCATTTACCTCTTAGTATTAACATTTCCCTACTTGCAGTTATCTATAAACCATGTCAATATAACCCACTGGAAATCTATGTACCAGCCAATATAACGTCAGAGAAACTCACAAATATATTAAAATTACCCCCTAAACCTATGTATCTATCAATATAACCCGCAAAAATCTAATTATCTCTCAGTATAGCCCCCATTTATCTGAGTATAACTCATGTATAGAGTGGTGGATGACTGTATAGCATGATGGATGACTGTATAGAGTGGTGGATGATTGTGTATAGTGATGGATGACTATATAGAGTAGCGGATGACTGTAAAGAATTGTGGATGACTTTATAGAGTGATGGATGACTATATAGAGTAGTGGATGACTGTATGACATGATAGATAATTGTATATAGTGGTGGATGACTGTATGGCATGATGGATGACTGTATATAGTGGCAGATGACTGTATAGAGTGGTGGATGACTGTATGGCATGAGGGATGACTGTATATAGTGGTGGATGACTGTATAGAGTGGTGGATGACTATATAGAGTGGTGGATGACTGTATAGCATGATGGATGACTGTATAGAGTGGTGGATGACTGTATGGCATGATGGATGACTGTATATAGTGGCAGGTGACTGTATAGAGTGGTGGATGACTGTATGGCATGAGGGATGACTGTATATAGTGGTGGATGACTGTATAGAGTGGTGGATGACTATATAGAGTGGTGGATGACTGTATAGCATGATGGATGACTGTATAGAGTGGTGGATGACTGTATGGCATGATGGATGACTGTATATAGTGGTGGATGACTGTATAGAGTGGTGGATGACTATATAGCATGATGGATGACTGTATAGAGTGGTGGTGTGGATGAAGTGCTGAATTGTCAAATACAGGTAGAATAATTCAATTCAGAATAGTAGATGACAGTATGGCATGATGGATGACTGTATAGAGAGATGGATGACTGTATGGAGTGGCTGAATGACGGTTTGTAGAACACAGGTTTGTGCTTGTCTATAGTTGTGGTTATCTCTGCAGAATGGACTGTGTATGGAGTTGGGTGACTCTCTACAGAGGCAGTTAAACTTGGTTGGACTGTGTAATTAGTGTCTTGCCATGTCCTTTTCAGCCTGTACCGATAGCTCAGGAACCCCACGTGCCATAGGGGAAGTGTGGAAAACCTCCCATTCCGGATGCTGCATGTACCAATGTATCGACAACGAGACCATCGTTCCCATAGAGACCAACTGCAGCTCCACAGTGGAACCTCCCTGCCTCAGATATGGAGAAGTGCTCGTGTCTGTATCTGATCTGAGTCACTCCTGTTGCCCTGAGCGAGTCTGTGGTACGTGTAATATCTCTTTGTGATTCATAAAGGGAATCATGAGAATTACAGGTGCATCACCCGCATGTCTATGGCGTTTCAATGCTCCCCAAACCGGGGGGAACCTTCCACCAGAGTGGGAATTCCTTGTTGGGTGTATGTATGCCTTGCTTTTACCCTCCCAGAGGTGCAGGGGGAATCACTGCTTAACCAATTGGCACTGGAGTTACAGTATACTGGAAATAAGCTGTAGCCTGAGTAATGTCTAATATTAATGTCAGTTTCCACCCGTTGCCCAGCCAGGAAGACAAGTGGCAGTTAGAGTGCATGACAGATAGTCCCTGGTTCCTCACATTTGTGTCCAAAGAAACGTGTTTTCTGCCCCGTGGGACAATACCCCCCCCAAACACACAGAAATGTGCTGCCCCTGCCCCCCTCACTTTGTTTTCTTCACCCCTCACTCCTTTGTTCTGACACCACTTCAACACCCACTCAATGGTGATGACAAATCCACATTCAAATGCACACGGACTGCTAAGCCAAGCGGCCAATTTGTTGCACTTTATTTCCTTCCTTAAATCAACATCAGTAATTGGCACAGGTCTCCTCATTATATTTATATATTATAATACATATAGATTGTGTATAATGATACACACAGTGAAGGAGTCTCACTATATTATATATATATATCACACAGTAATAGTGAGGGTTTCAGTGGAAGTGTCCAGGGGTGATGAACATGGCACAGGGTCAGTGCCCATGGGGGGCGGGGCTTATTCGGCAGCTAATAGTTAAATGTATAATTGTGTTTATTTGTCCCAGTGTGTAATCAGAGTCTGTGCCACGTCCCTGTTCCTGAGTGTGACAGTTGGGAGAAGCTGACGGCATATTATCAGGAAGACTCCTGCTGCCCCAGATATTCCTGCGGTACGTACAACTGGGGACCCCACAATCCCACGCTGTTTGTATGAGCCCCCAAGTCTAATCTGCACCTTCGTTCTCTTTCTAGAATGTGACCCAGTTAAATGTGAGCGGCCTGAGCAGAACCAGCACTGCCGGGAGGACCAGACTCTCTTTGCTTCTCCAGTGAACAATTCCTGCTGTGTCCGACACTTCTGTGGTAAGAATGGTGGCACGGTGCTCTCATCCCTGGGTGTGATTGGGCTGCCCAAAATGTAGATGAGAATGTTGGGTTGGTGACCAGTAGATCACAACAGCTCGGCACCTTCATAAACAGTGTTGTGTGTCTTTCACTGTCTTGTGATACAGTTACACAAGCGGCAGCTCTGGTACCCCAACTTTACTAGCAGTAGGGTCACATACAAGTAAAGGGGAAGTAAAGGCTGAGAGTTTGGCCATATTGCATGCTGGGAAGTCTCTGTGCCGAGAGCTGAGCCACGTTGCACTGCTGACAGGTCCCAGTTATCTTGCTTGAACAAACCCCAAAAACGGAATAGTAAACATCTTTGCAACTACTATTTTATAGGGTGCAATGTCTGTTCTACTCCCATTCCATCCTGCCGAGCTGGAGAAATCCTCATGGTGGAGGGAAACATTACAGAACTCTGCTGCCCTTCCTATAAATGTGGTGAGTTTGTCCTTTGCCAAGTGTTTTTCAGGGGTAAGTGAGTATCAGTGGGGTGAGTATCAGTGGGGTGAGTATCAGTGGGGTGAGTATCAGTGGGATGAGTGAGTATCAGTGGGGTGAGTGAGTATCAGTGGTGTGAGTATGTATCTGTGGGTTGAGTGATTATCAGTGGGGTGCGTGAGTATGAGTGGGGTGAGTATCAGTGAGGTGAGTGAGTATCAGGGGGGTGAGTGAGTATCAGTGGGTGAGTGAGTATCAGTGGGTGAATGAGTATCAGTGGGGTGAGTATCAGTGGGGTGAGTATCAGTGGAGTGTGTATCAGTGGGGTGAGTGAGTATCAGTGGGGTGAGTAAGTATCAGGGGGGTGAGTGAGTTTCAGTGGGGGTGAGTATCAGTGCAGTGTGTATCAGTGGGGTGAGTGAGTATCAATGGGGTACGTATGTATCAGTGGGGTGAGTATCAGTGGAGTGAGTATCAGTGGGGTGAGTAAGTACCAGGGGGGTGAGTGAGTATCAGTGGGGTGAGTATGTATCTGTGGGGTGAGTGATTATCAGTGGGGTGCGTGAGTATGAGTGGGGTGAGTATCAGTGAGGTGAGTGTGTATCAGTGGGGTGAGTGAGTATCAGTGGGGTGAGTAATTATCAGTGGGTGAGTGAGTATCGGTGGGGTGAGTAATTATCAGTGGGTGAGTGAGTATCGGTGGGGTGAGTATCAGTGGGGTGAGTATCAGTGGGGTGAGTATCAGTGGAGTGAGTATCAGTGGGGTGAGTGAGTATCAGTTGGGTGAGTATCAGTGGGATGAGTGTGTTTGGGGGGGGTGAGTGTGAATTGGAGGGTGAGTGAGTATTGAGGGTACAAATTCCCCTAGCAACCATGGATTGATTTGAATAAGAGACTGAAATATGAATAGGAGAGGGAGTAAATAAAAAAGATAAGTAATAAAAAGTAGCAATAATAATAATAAATGTGTAGCCTAACAGAGTATTTGTTTTATAGAAGGGGTCAGTGACCCCATTGAAAAGTTGAAATGTGACCTGCCTCTTTAACCCTCAATGTCCAAGTACAAATCTAATCGTTGTCCCGTTCCTCTCCCCGCGCAGTGTGTGACGCCACTCGGTGCCCAGATATTAGATGTGACTTTGGGACGTCGCCCGTGGAGATTTGGAGCCCTGACACCTGTTGCCCCTACAGAACCTGCGGTAAATGGACGAATGGGCGACCCCCAATAGGAACCCAACTGGGATCCCCAAATAATACCCTGGGGCTTGTAGGGACCTTGGGACTGAGCCCCACTAGTGTGTGACTTGGGTTTAACTAGCAGCCCAGTTACAGGGTCCCCAAATATTACAAGTGTCAGACACCCCCAGCACATTGGTTCTAGACCCCTCTTCCCACATCATCAGCTGCTTGCGGGGAATTTCTCTGAGAAAAACTGTTTTCTTCTATTCCACAGAATGTTCCTGTGATAAAGTCCCAGTACCAGAGTGTAAACTGGTAAGTACCAAATAAATACTCCTGGCCTAAATACCCCTGGGCTAAATACCCCTGGGCAATAAATACTCCTGGGCAATAAATACCCCTGGGCAATAAATACTTCTGGGCTAAATGTAACCATGAAACCATTTCAGTGGGCAATAAGGTAGATTTGTCCCCAATATGGATTTATACAGCGCAGCACAAAGTTATGTTTTATTATTAAAGAAAAAAAGGAAATTGTTTTTACAAAATAGAATGAGTTGCTTAAAACGGAGTCTATGAGAGATTCCTTCCCATAATGCGGAGCTTTCTGAATAATGGGTTTCTGGATCCCATACTTGTAATAACATTTGGTGATTTTTATTTCAGGGAGAAAAGCTGCAAATTGATGAGGAATTTCAACATTCAGCCTCTAATATCTGTAATTGCACCGTATATAAATGTGGTAAGCTGAGAACTGTACCCCGTGTCCTGTACTGAATAAAGCTGGGGGTTACGCAGTAGAACTGTACTTTATATACAGAACATGGGAGAAAGAAGGAACAGCCCAATGATGATTAGTTTATCTGTATGGAGCTGCCGTGAGTCATTTGGATTTCTGTGTCCCCCCAGTGCAGGACAGTGTGTGCCTCAGTAAGGAGAGGGGGGTCCTCAGACCAGGACAGACGATCATGGAACACAGACCCGATGGCACCTGCCACTCCTCTCACTGCACCCCCCTAGTGGATCCCGTCACCAAATACCATCGGATCAACGTCACATCCCTAATGTGTGCGGCAAAGTGCCAAGCTGTAAGGGCAACTACCAGCAATGTATCGTATATATATTGTCTCTATATTGCCTGTGTATTGTATTTATATTGTATATGTCTTGTCTATGTATTGTTTATGCCTTGGCTATTTCCATGGGTCAGACTGGGCACATAGGGTACCATGTTCTTTCCTCCTGTCCAATCACAATGTGCAAATTCCCCATCAGATCACCAATGGCCATTATAGGGTCCTTTCTTGCCTGCTCTCAATATTGCCTTGTTGGGGGGTTAGGGAGTAGAGAGACAAATGGGGGACAGGAGAAATATAGAAGGGGAGAGAAGAGGGAGGATGGGGGAGAGTAAGGCCAAACAGTTGGGGGAGAAAAGGAAAGGAGAGGGGATGAGAGACAGAAGGAAGAAGGGAAAGGGGGTTAGGGAGTAGAGACAAATGGGGGAGAGGAGAAATATAGAAGGGGAGAGAAGAGGGAGGATGGGGGAGAGTAAGGCCAAACAGTTGGGGAGAAAAGGAAAGGAGAGGGGATGAGAGACAGAAGGAGAGAAGGGAAAGGGGGTTAGGGAGTAGAGAGACAAATGGGGGAGAGGAGAAATATAGAAGGGGAGAGAAGAGGGAGGATGGGGGAGAGTAAGGCCAAACAGTTGGGGGAGAAAAGGAAAGGAGAGGAGAGACAGAAGGAGAGAAGGGAAAGGGGGTTAGGGAGTAGAGAGACAAATGGGGGAGAGGAGAAATATAGAAGGGGAGAGAAGAGGGAGGATGGGGGAGAGTAAGGCCAAACAGTTGGGGGAGAAAAGGAAAGGAGAGGGGATGAGAGACAGAAGGAGAGAAGGGAAAGGGGGTTAGGGAGTAGAGAGACAAATGGGGGAGAGGAGAAATATAGAAGGGGAGAGAAGAGGGAGGATGGGGGAGAGTAAGGCCAAACAGTTGGGAGAGAAAAGGAAAGGAGAGGAGAGACAGAAGGAGAGAAGGGAAAGGGGGTTAGGGAGTAGAGAGACAAATGGGGGAGAGGAGAAATATAGAAGGGGAGAGAAGAGGGAGGATGGGGGAGAGTAAGGCCAAACAGTTGGGGGAGAAAAGGAAAGGAGAGGGGATGAGAGACAGAAGGAGAGAAGGGAAAGGGGGTTAGGGAGTAGAGAGACAAATGGGGGAGAGGAGAAATATAGAAGGGGAGAGAAGAGGGAGGATGGGGGAGAGTAAGGCCAAACAGTTGGGAGAGAAAAGGAAAGGAGAGGAGAGACAGAAGGAGAGAAGGGAAAGGGGGTTAGGGAGTAGAGAGACAAATGGGGGAGAGGAGAAATATAGAAGGGGAGAGAAGAGGGAGGATGGGGGAGAGTAAGGCCAAACAGTTGGGGGAGAAAAGGAAAGGAGAGGGGATTGGTTGAGAGACAAATGCCTCTATACAGGAGTAGAAAGGGTGGGTAGATGAATTAAGGTGATTATATGTTTATGTTGCAGAACCAAGTATACGACCCCCCGAGAGACCTGACCACGTGCTGTGGGCGCTGCCGGAATGTTTCCTGCCTCCAAACATTACTGAATGGGACACTGCTCAGTCACAGGGTTGGTACAAAATGAACACTTACCGGCACAGATCACATGATTTGTGTATATTGACTGACGGCTGTATTTTATCATAATCAGTAAGTTTTTTGTGATCATCAGTGAATCAGAACAGCCCTTTCTGAGTCCCATTGCTGCAGAGCAGAGAGGGTGGCTGCCATCATGGGTTCCACTGAGCCTTGTTGCACCCACTCACTGTATCAATGTGTCAGGGCTTGAAGTCCTCTGCTGTCTCTGCATAGGTTTCCCCCAAATGCTAATAGCTGGGGTGCCTAGATGCAAAGGCGGCTTACCTAATTGCATGAATGTAATGTCCTACCAGCAGGGATGTGCCCGGGGCTGGAGGGAATGGGACCAGATACTGTGCCCAGGAGTTGGGGAGAACAGGATCCAGAACTGTGCCCAGGGGTCAGAGGGAACGGGATAAGGAACTGTCCCCAGGGGTGTGAGGAAACGGGACCATGTAATGTGCCCCGGGGTGAGAGGGAACAGGATTGGGAACTGTGCCCAGGGGTGGAAGGGAATGGGACCATGTACTGTGCCCAAGGGTTGGAGAGAACAGGATCGGGAACTGTGCCCAGAGGCTGGAGGGAAAGGGATCAGGTACTGGGCCCAGGGAAGGGGATCAGGAACTGTTCATAGGGAGAAATGGGACCAGGTACTGTGCCCCAATGTCTATGTTTATAGTATAGATCCCAACATCTAAAAATAATGTTTCCTTCTCGTCCTACAGTCTCCATTTTGCCCTACTGTGTCCACCCTTCCCTACCATTTCATTTCTCCAAGTGTCTCCATCTTTCCCTGCTGTCTGTGTTTTCCCTGCAATGAGTGGGGCTTGTACTGAACTTTTTTGCCTATTGGTTTCCCTATTAGGAAAAAGCTGCCTTTTTATTACTTGCATTAAACTGAGCAATATTTAATAATGTAACTAAAGTCCCATTCTACTTCCTGATCCCAAAGAGCAAAGTCAGACAAACCCAACAGACCAATGAAAAGCCTCTGTATAATGAGCTGCTCTTTATCTAACTGGCTGTAGTTGTGGGGGAAGGGTTTATTAATACAGAGACTTCTCAATGGCCTCTTAGTTTGTCTGACTTTGCTCTTTGGGATCAGGAAGTAGAATGGGACTTTAGTTACATTATTAAATATTGCCCAGTTTGGTCCAAGAAATAACAACAATATACCCTATGTGCCCAAGAGTCCAGTCCCTATTAGGCTCAGATTAGGCAGCACCTCATATAAAGGTTGTTACCTTCCGTCCTGACACCTGTTTCTCTCTCTTTATGTTCCCGTGTAGCCTGGTACCTCTTGGATTTCTAATTGTGTCAAATATGACTGCACAAACACCTCAGTAGGACCAGTCTTACTTACCTCTGCTATCAACTGCCCTCCATTTAATGAGACAGAGTGTGTAAAGGTCAGTGCTCAATGTCTGCTCTGCTATTGGCTGGAAATGTATTCAGCACTGGGCCACTGCACTTACAGATACTCCTTACATTGAGCTCTAATCCAAAGTCACCCCACTAACTGTCTTACATATTCCTTCTATTGCCCTATACCCTATAGTAACCCTACTCATTGTCTTAGATACTCCTTCCATTGACCTATACTCTATAGTAACCCTACTCATTGTCTTAGATAATCCTTCCATTGACCTATACTCTTTAGTAACCCTACTCAGTGTCTTAGATATTCCTTCCATTGACCTATCCTATAGTAACCCTACTCACCATTTTAGATATTCCTTCCATTGACCTATACTTTATAGTAAACTTACTCAGGGTCTTAGATATTCCTTCCATTGATTTATAATCCATAGTCTCCCTACTCACTATCTTAGATATTCTTTCCATTGAACTATCCTATTGTAACCCTACTCACTATCTGGGATATTCCTTCCATTGACCTATCCTATAGTAACCCTACTCACAATCTTAGATATTCCTTCCATTGACCTATCTTGTAGTCTCCCTACTCACTATCTTAGATATTCCTTCCATTGACCTATCCTATAATCTTCCTACTCATTATCTGAGATATTCTTTCCATTGACCTATACTCTATAGTAACCCTACTCACTATTTTAGATATTCCTTCCTATGATCTATAGTCTCCCTGCTCACTATATTAATTGATTTATAATCATCAGTGAAAAGTTCCATATAAGTGTGCAAGGAAGGCTGAGTATGTTTATATATGGAACACCAGAGTGACATAATATCCTTATAATTTACATAGGGGGTACATTATTTATTATAATACACAAGTTTTAGTGAGTCATGTGACCAAGATGACATCACTAAGCACTGATTATAAGGATGTAATTGACAGGATATTCATGGCTCTATAGACATGCTGTAGGGTTCTGGTAGCCAATAAAAGTGAAGGCTGTGCTGTTCCTGGGAGATGCTGGTTAGGGAGTAGCATGTCAGTATTGGTTGCTTTGTCGCAGTGAGTTGCCATACAGTTTCTCACCTATAGGCCTATGGGATTGGTTGGTGAAATGGAATAAAGTTTAAATGAAGCATCTCCCAGGAATGGCAGGAGCCTTGTTTTACCCCATAGCTCCGGAATAGACCTATCCTCCTAATAACGCTGCTCAGTGTCGGACTGGGACACCAGGGGCCCACCTAAAAACCTTAGATCAGGGGCCCACAAAAAGTTTTTAGACCAGGGGTCCACTCTCAGTACTATGTTCTTCCTCTCCTCACTCAACCTCTAGTCACCTAGTCTCTTTTCTTTACATACTATAATCTACAGCACCGGATTTGTTTGCCGGCCGCCACGAGGTCCCACCAGGCGGCCGCGCGGTCATAGCGCCCGCCTACACGTCCCCCGAATGCTGCTGGCCATCTTTGTTCTCATAGAAATAGGGAATGGCCATGAAATAGGCCAAATGTTTAGCAACACAAGGGCCCACTGACACCTGGGCCCACTGGGACTTTTCCTGGTGGATCTGTGGGCCAGTCCGACACTGACGCTGGTACTCACTACTTACCCCACTGCTTACTCATGGCTCATGGAATTAATGCAACCGCCTCCTCCAATTGTTGGTTCCTTCCCATTTTGTGGGTTATATAATAAACCTTCTGGGGGGGGAGGGTTCATGAATTCTCTTCTGGTGAATGTAAATGTCTGATAAGGAAGTGATTAGTAAATCTCCCCAATGGCGCTGTGACATCATCATGTCAACAACATAACGTTACCCAGAACCCCCTGCCAAACAACCACGTGGAAAAAGATGCAGTTTGGGTAAAATTGAATATTTATGAATTATACAGAAGAAACAAATCTTTTAGGCAAAAACAATTTGAGTTTCAAAATGACTTGACCGAGCGGAGTCAGAATGTGAACAAGTGAAAATGACAACTCTCTGGACTCGTCTCCTCTGGGATTCTTGCCTGATTCCTCTATAAAGTCCAAGCAATAATGATTCATTCTATTATTATATATAGTATATACCTGTAATACTCTTGTGGCTGCTTCTTAACCTGGATTCAATGATATTATGCAGCACAAATTAGCCCCTTGGCAGAGGATAAAAGGGGCAGGATATATTGAAAACCCCCATTGTAAAATATAAGGATATTATGAGTCAATAAGGAGTTCCATGACCCAATGAGACTGAAGGCGAGTGCTTTCATAGAGGTCACGAAGTTTGAGGTGACTTCTCATATCCTCATATTTTACAACAGGGAGTACTTTATTTATTATACACAGCGAGTCATGTGATAGAAATGACATAACTAAGCAGTTTTTATAAGGATATCATTTACAGGATATTCATGGCTTGTCTCTATTATATATATATATTGATGTAGGGGGATATGGGGTCGGCCCACACATCACTAGTAGGGGTGTATATCATTCCAAGTGAAATACAAAGAGTACATACATGCATTATATACTGTACATTATAGATTATATGCACACAGTCGTGTCTCATGCTCTCTCTCCTCTTCCTCATGTAGATGGGAGGATATGTGGTGTCATTTTTAGACGGCTGCTGCAAGACATGTGAGTATGAGTGGCCCTTCACATAGAAGGTTGGTAGCCCAGCTCCTCCTGCCTCTTCTCCCACTGCCTCTGGCTGGAACATGGAGGGTAATTAACTGGCCTTGCACCCCTGATACACTGACCTTGCACCCCCGATACAATGACCTTGCACCCCTGATACACTGACCTTGCACCCCCCATACAATGACCTTGCACCCCCGATACACTGACCTTGCACCCCCCATACAATGAACTTGCACCCCCCATACAATGAACTTGCACCCCTGATACAATGACCTAGCACCCTGATACAATGTCCTTGCACCCTTTATACACTGGCCTTGCACCCCCAATACACTGGTCTTGAACCCCAGATACACTGTCCTTGCACGCCCGATACACTGGCCTTACACCCCTGATACATTAACCTTGCACCCCAGATACACTGACCTTGCACCCCTGATACTCTAGCCTTGCATCCCTGGCACACTTGTGTGTATCTTATGGAAACAAACCAGTTATGTTATGTACAACCTTTGTCTTGTGATTAGTAGTAATGTGGGAGACAGACCCCCGAGAGACACCCCCAGGCTTCCTCTAACTGCCCCACATTGTCCCCTGCAGGTAAAGAGGACGGCAAGTTCTGCAAGCGAGTCACTGTCCGAATGACCATCAGGAAGAACGACTGCCGGAGCCACACTCCTGTAAGTTTTGTCACCATTTCTCACTATTTTATTTTGGGCAGGGGATCTGTCCGAGGCTGACTGTCAGCTGTAGGGTTCAGGGAAGAAGTTTAGGGAATGTGTGTGGATTTGAGAAATAGGCCCAAATATTCCCAGACCTCACCTGTCCCTGTCTGAGTCCCAGAAACTTGGAAGCAAAATAAGGCCACGGGCTATTCCACCTTCTCATTGGAGGAAACATTGAGGTAAGTGGAGGAGCAACATGGCACCAGAACAAATCAGAGGCCAGAGACTAGAGGAACATAGACATTGGCCACTAAGATCCTGGGGGGCTGATTTGGCCTCCCCTGAAATAAAGCGGAAGGAAGTGACACCCACATATTTATTGCTAACAATTAACCAGGGGAACAGCTAACGAATGTGAAAGATGTGCGGCCATTGTTACCTGTTGTGTTACCCACTTTGATGTGTACGTTGCAGGTGAACATTGTGTCATGTGATGGGAAGTGCCCCTCGGCCAGTATCTATAACTACAACATCAACACGTACGCCCGCTTCTGCAAGTGCTGCCGGGAGTTGGGGCTGCAGAGACGAGTGGTGCAGTTATACTGTAGCGGGAACTCCACGTGGGTCAATTACTCCATCCAGGAACCCACGGACTGTTCATGCCAATGGTCTTAAACCCCAGTCCCACAAAGAGACATTTGGGCCAAGGAAACACAAGTGATTCCCATGAGACCAATGACTATAGGGAGCCCAATGACCCAGCGCTAATCTATACACAGAAATTGCTTCTCCACTACCCTCGGCCCAGTAGCTTTACAGAAACGCCCCCCCCAATTTGTCCCCCCAACTCTCATATAACTGTGCCAATTCCTGAAATGAAGCCAACGTTCCATAAGTGCCGGCGCCATTAGATATTACCACCATTCCAGCTGCTTGTCGGAGCTTCTCCTTGTCCCAGTTCCATGTAATTCTCTGATACCCCAAAAGTACCATCTTTGTGGTTAAAACTTGACTGCCCTGTGTTTAGTGGGTTCCCTTCCACTGAGCCGTATTCAGAGAGAATGGGCAGATATTTGTAGGTATCAGCTAGTGACGGGATCCGCTGGGTGCCCCACTGTGTATAATGGGCACAACAGATTGTGGCAGCAGCAAGACCAGTAATGTATCAGAGAAGGTCCAAGTCAGTGGAACCATGAGTGATAAAGGAGGTCTCTAGAACCACAAGGAACTCCCAGCGACTCACTCCAAGGGGTTCCTATTTCATGCCAAGGGTTTTGCTGATCAGTGGAAGGTGTTGGGCTGATGCCAGAGATTCACAAGGAGCCCTCACGTGTCCCACTGGATGTTCAGAATGGGGGAGACATCAGTGTTGAGCACAGTAGAAGCAAAGGCTACGGATTTCCTTATGGACCACCCAGTGAAAGTTATGGATTCCTGGGGAGATATTCCTCCTGCACTATTACAGCTTCTCTCTGTACCTCCTTTCTGTACCCCAAAGTAAGTGCCCCAGATCCTCCAGCTGATCAATATTCTGCTCCAAGCTCAGCTCTCTGTGTCCCCGCTGGGACGAGGGCAAACTGGCGGCTCCAGATGCACTTTACCTCAAAGGGAAAGCAAACCCATAAATGACACTAGATTTCCCCCGCGACTTGCCCCTCTTTTTGTAATACAGTGAATTTGCTCAAATACATGTGACTTTTGTAAAGTTATTTTGTTATATGTAGTAGGAACTGCCAGTGCAGAAATGTCTCAATATAATAACAATGAGAATTACAAATGATTCCGACTCCTTTCCTTGGTTAATATCCCCCCAACATTGCCCCATGCACTTACCTCTTCTTACCTTCTCCTCCTGTGAGATCCCTCTCAGCCCCACTTCCCTGAATTCTACTCCATTAAGATCCCTCTCAGTCCTACTCCATTGAGTGCTACTCCTTTGAGATCCATCTCAGTCCTAGTTCCCTGAGTGCTACTTCCTTGAGATCCATCTCAGTCCTACTTCCCTGAGTGCTACTCCATTGAGATCCCTCTCAGTCCTACTCCCCTGAGTGCTACTCCCTTGAGATCCCTCTCAGTCCTACTCCCCTGAGTGCTACTCAATTGAGAGCCCTCTCAGTCCTACTTACCTGTATACTACTCCCTTGAGATACATCTTAGTCCTACTTCCCTGAGTGCTACTCCCTTGAGATCGCTCTCAGCCCTATTTCCCTGAGTCCTACTCCCATGAGATCACTTTCAGTCCTACTCCCCTGAGTGCTATGCCCACGAAATTCATCTCAGTCCTACTCCCCTGAGTCCTACTCCACTGAGTGCTACTCCCTTGAGATCCCTCTCAGTCCTACTCCCCTGAGTGCTACACCAATCAGGATCCCTCTCAGTTCTACTTTCCTGAGTGCTACTCCAATGAGATCCAACTCCGATATAAAACAAGGTTCAAGTGTGTGGGTTCTGGAGCACTTTGGGTCGGGGGATTAAGTACTAGAACCGTTCTGTTCCAGCTACACCCGGTACCAGGTTCAGTTACCGAGACACATTACTAGGGTCCATCTCAGCACAATGATTAGTCCCGGGCACATGTGGCCCCCAATGAGTAAGGCCGTGCAGCTAATAACCCCTTCCAATTACTTTCAATAATGAGAAGGTCACAGGGAGCTTAAAGTTCTTTATTGGCCACAAAAACCAATTAAACTTTTATTTTGAAGGGATTCCCCGGGGTTAATAGAGAGCCGGGGGATTAGGAAATTAATGTCAGGGATTTGTTTGGGGCCATGTCAGCTAAACTACTACTATTTCCCACAGATCCACTCTGATCTCTCTCCCCAGGGATCATGTGATTGTCCCAGGGCAGAGAGTGAATCTATGGTGGTGCCATTCCATGCCCATGTGCCATCAACCCCAACATGAATATGGGGCCATAGAGCAAAAAGCCCACAGATAGGACCCAGAATGCAGCTGTATTCTTCCAACATTCCCAACAATGGGCAAGACAAATGCCTTGATTGGCCATTAGTGAAAGGGAAAGTTCTTGTTGCTCCATTAACAGTTACGCCCCAGAACTAATTGGAGTATCTGCCCTACTGTCTCCATCTTGCCCTACTGTTTCCATCTTGCCATACTCTCTCCATCTTGCCCCATTCTCTCTATCTTGCCCACTGTCTCCATCTTGCCCCACTGTCTCAATCTTTTCATACTGTCTCCATCTTATCTTACTGTCTCCATCATACCCTACTGTTTCCATCCTGCACTACTGTCTCCATCTTGCCTCACTGTCTCCATCTTGCCCTATTGTCTCCATCTTGCCCTATTGTCTCCATCTTGCCCCACTGTCTCCATCTTTCCGTACTGTCTCCATCTTGTCCTACTGTCTCTATCTTGTTCTACTGTCTCCATCTTGCCCTACTGTCTCCATCTTGCCCCACTGTCACATCTTTTCCTACTGTCTCTATCTTGTTCTACTGTCTCCATCTTGTTCTACTGTTTCCACCTTGTCCTAGTCTCTCCATCTTGCCCCACTGTCTCCACTCCATCATGCTCCACCGTATGCTCCATCATGATGTGGTGTTATAGAGGCAGGATGAGATGGTTGTGATGGTCAGTGAAGGACCACAGAGTGGGTGCAGAAAAGTAGAGTTTAAGGGGAGGGGCAGAAACATAATTGGGGGAGGGATCAAGGACTGCCCATCTTCATGGCGACTTTCTCTACATTGTATAAATGAATGAATTGCCAATCACTGAGCCCCTATAATATCCCAAGCAGTGCACCCGTCTCTTGGATGAGATGTTTTGGGGTGAAGAATCAATGAGATTTTATATGAGGGGAGGACACATATACTAAGGCAAACAACATGGCAGCTCCCACTCGTGTGTCCCTTACAGTATCTTTGTGTAGTTCAGACAGTCCCGACTGTGGGCAGTTTTGGGTTAATCTCCGCGTTTGTGAGCAGCACGTCCCCCAGGCCTGGCAGACACAGAGCTCAGTGTACCCGACTAATCCCTGCAGGACGGGGGTGAAGGCAGTTTGGGCTGCAGCTGTTGGGCTGGAACACGAGCCCCCGGCACCCGGGCAGCTGCACGAACAAATGGAAAAACAATGTGTGTGTGAGTGCAAGGGGGGGGCACGTGGGCAGAGACATTTTGGTCAACCTCTAGACATTTTGGGGGCCTTAAAAAGAATTTGGGGCCCAGTAATATGTAGTTACATCACTTCATGTAATGCTGATTTATGGTTGTTAGGGTCACTGTCCATAGCAACAAGGCAACACTTTCTGGTTACATTTGGAGAGAGGCAAAAGAAAAATACATTTATTTCCACATGTCCTGCTCTTGTTACAGACAATGAACCCCAACGTATGAGTCAATACTGGGGGGTCACCCTCCTCTCATACATCAATAGGGGATTCCTTAACCCAACATGGAAACCAGCAGTCCTGCGCCAAACCCGCAGCCCGCGACCTGAGTAAAATACAGACAATTTAACATAAGATAAGAAATATAGATAATACCCACATCTATACCCACACCTGAAAATCCTTCCCCATTCCGCTGGGTACCCGTTTTTTTGTGTGGAGGTTGTTGTACTGCAACTCCCAAGCCCAATACACCAGGTGTTGCAATATAAGAATAGCTGGAGGGTGGCAGGTTGGGCTTTGCCAGTGAATTCACAAAGCACTGCGTATATTGACAGCGCTATATAAATAAATGATGATGATGATGATGAATTCACACCCCTCCCAGATTGGCCAGACTGTCTCTACTTCCTTTCTGGCAGTTACCGGCAGCTCTTGCTTTCTGGCAGTTACCGGAAGCTCTTGCTTTCTGGCAGTTACCGGAAGCTCTTGCTTTCTGGCAGTTACTGGCAGCTCTTGCTTTCTGGCAGTTACTGGCAGCTCTTGCTTTCTGGCAGGGGCATGTTGAGCTCCCCGTTATCTGGAGGCTGATTTCCAGTTACAGGACTGCTGTCTGGAGATTGGAGAGAGGGAAGTTTGGATGAGGCAGAAGAAACACACACTCCTATACTCACACTCACACTCAAGTGCACATTCCTATACTCACACTCACACGCAAGCACACATTCCTATTATCACACTCAATCACACATTCCTATACTCACACTCAATCACACATTCCTATACTCACACTCAAGCACACACTCCTATACTCACACTCAAGTGCACACTCCTATACTCACACTCACACTCAAGCACACATTCCTATACTCACACTCAAGCAAACACTCCTATACTCACACTCAAGTGCACACTCCTTTACTCACATACACAGGGGCCATGGAGGGCCGGGGCAGAGGGGCAAATGACAGTTTAAGGGAAATATGCGTCAGACTGGGGGAGGGGCACAGGGATGAGCCTCAGTGTTGGGAGAGGAATAAAGGGAATTAATGGTTAATCCATGAAACCAGATCCCCCCCTGTCTCCCAGGACAATTACAGGGGTTTATTCCTTATCATTATCTGCCCCAATATCTTCCTTCTCTCAACTTCAGAACTTCATTAGGGACCCTCCCACAGGACTGATGGGGCCCCTCAGTGCCCCCACATATACAGGTTCAATTCCAACTACCTCTCCCCCAAATCAACCTCATTTTTATAATGTACCCCCCCATATGTGGCTCAGACACATTAAGTTTAAGGGCAAATAGGGGCAGGTCCAAGAAAGGAGACCCCCAGCTCTAATACCCCCAATCCCAGCACCTCATTCTTTATACGGCACATGACAGACTGTGTGTTGCCCCCGTTGTCTATACATTGTAATTGGGGGGCTCAGAGACCCCTTATGTCTGTGCTTATTATATAGGGAGTTAGTATGGCAGCTCCCTCCACTGTTGGGGTATCAGACCTCCCCTATAATTCCACTACAATTAGTACAGCCATTACGGGGCGCATTATAATTTACCCAATCACAGGATCTCCCAGACAAATGCAGCGTCCTGCAGGGGCCACATCTATAGCCCCCATACAATAATATTTGCACGGTGGCCCCGCCCACCCAGAAGGGCCCAATGGTCACTGAGTCTGAATTAAGGGCCCTCAGTTGCTAATGACCCTAATAATGAGCCCATCTGAGCTGATTGGGGCCCCGGCAGGGACGTGACAAAAGCAATAGGGAACAGATGAGTACACACGGCCAGGGAAAGTGTCAGAGGAAATGCTCACACTCCCTGTGTGTCCCAGCCCACAGAGCTTGCACTCTAGAGTCCCTTGTGGCCTCTTGCGTTGCTCTGTCTGCATGGAGATATAATAGTATGGATCTGTAAATGGTTAAACAGAACTTCCCCCCAGAGCTTACACTTTGGCTAAATTATGGCCCCTCTCTAGGTGGGACCCTTTGGTGCAAGAGAATTCTCTATAATTAGGAAAAGGGCAAATAAACCATTTCTCGGGGATCTTGGGTAAAGGCACCAGTCTGTGGATCCCCCTGCCCCCCAATAACCTCCCCAGTGGAACAAAGTTTGGATTTCATTCATTTGATTCAATGGGGGTTGCGGCCTCTCCTGGGAGTCAGTTCCCTGTATCCACCACTCCCACTATTTCCTCCTCCACAGTTGGGGCCCTTGTTTTATCACTTGTGCTTCTCTCGGGTTCAGGGAGAAATGGAAATGGGGCCAAATGTCTCACTTGTGTTTCCCCGACGCCCTCGGCCCGAGGGGGGGGGGGTTGTTAATTTGTTCCTTTATTTATTGACTGTGTGAGGGAAGGGAGGCACCAGGGCTCAAATGTATTTGACAAACAGAAGCTGCAAAGATCAAGGGCCCCACAGGGGACACTGACAGCGGCTTCCTCTGCACTTGTGCCTTGGGGGGCTCTCAACTTGTCGGGGCCAAAAGGGATCAATTTGTCTTTCATTAACAACCTCAGACTTACTTTCCCTTTAACTCCCTGCAGTCTGTGAGAAGTGACCCCCAAACTCTCTGCCCCCGTGGGGTTAATCTTATTACCCATGTTACTGTGCCACTCCTCTTGCTGCCACACGGGCAAACTGTCACTTCTGAGCACTGAGTAAGTAAGTAGTAGTCACATCTTACTGCACCACTAAACTCCTTGGCCCCACAGCATTCTGGGAAACAACATGGCGGCATACGGGGCACTTTTCCCTCCTTAGTACATATGCCCCTATCCCATGAGACCTTTGTGTGGGGGTCTATGGGGACTTTAGGTTAATAAAAAAGGATAAGTGCCTCCCTATATGCTCCTGGGGGGAGGGGCAGATAATAATTATTGTGAAAGCACCTCCCCCCTCGATACCCCTTTATTCTGCCATTGCCTTACAGGGACATTGCCCTGAGCCCCCTACTGTGCCGACTCCCATGTGATTGGTTGGCTGTAACCCCCAGTGTCGCTCCCTATACAGTCAGGTTATTGTCCGACCTGGAGAAGCAGGAATCTGTGGCTATAGTGGCCCCTGAGCTTCCAGTAGGAGGGTGGGGCCCCCAGCAATGTGACAGGATAGCCCCAGGCCATTGGCAGACAAATTGTCCAATCAATGATCAATGTTCTTATCAGGTCCCGTCAGTCTGTGAAATGCAAATGAGCAGGAAAATAAAGGGGGAGGGGTCTTTTCCATCAGCCGTCCCCCGAGGGGATTCCAGAATGAAAGATGGAGTGAGGCAAAGGGGAAAGGTCACACAAGGTGAAAGGGAAATGTAGAGACATGGGGACAAATGTCAAGGGGAATAATCCCAAACAAACAATTAGGGAACATGTCAGGAAGGGCCCCCCCCAACACCAGCCCCCCCCAACACCAGGTCCCTGTCTTTCAACTACGGCCTCTGATAAACTGGGGAACCGACCTCCCTATATATAATATATATACAGTATATAAATAAATGTTAATTATAAATAATAGGGGACCTTCTACACGGGCTTTCTGGGGTGTCCAAGAGAGTAAGTGGCCGATCCCCATATAGCCGACCCCATCCAGCATTCAGACCGACCCCCCCAAACACACACTTCTGGAACCACTGACCTATTACATGTCACAAACTCCTCGGACTAATCCCTGGATCAACTTTGTAGTGAAAGTTAATATCAGTGACCCTGTATTTTCTCCCTTGCTAAAAAGGCATGGGAGTTACAGTAGCCTTACAGTGGGACGACAGGAGCAGTTTTAACTTATACCATTAACTGTATGATCTGTCAGTTTAATGCCCTGCTGGGAGTTACAGTAGCCTTACAGTGGGACGACAGGAGCAGTTTCTCTATGTGTTACTATGCGTATAATCTCTGAGTAAAGCCCTGCTGAGAGTTACAGTAGCCTTACAGTAGGAGAGCAGGAGCAGTTTCCCTTTGTGTTACTATGTGTATGATCTCTCAGTTTAATGCCCTGCTGGGAGTTACAGTAGCCTTACAGTAGGAGAGCAGGAGCAGTTTTCACTTATACCACTAACTGTATGATCTGTCAGTTTAATGCCCTGCTGGGAGTTACAGTAGCCTTACAGTAGGAGAGCAGGAGCAGTTTCCCTTTGTGTTACTATGTGTATGATCTCTCAGTTTAATGCCCTGCTGGGAGTTACAGTAGCCTTACAGTAGGAGAGCAGGAGCAGTTTTCACTTATACCACTAACTGTATGATCTGTCAGTTTAATGCCCTGCTGGGAGTTACAGTAGCCTTACAGTAGGAGAGCAGGAGCAGTTTCCAGTCTTTAGAAGTGTCACGGTGCCATTGTTGGGGAATAATAAAGCACCAGGCACCTTGCAACAACTCCCTGCACCCTGAATGTTCTCCTGCGTCACTGAGCCAAACAAGAGACCAAACCACATGACTTCAGGCCAATAGGAAGAAAGAAGGAGGGCGGTGATGCTTTAGGGTGGGCGACACGTGTTCCCACCAGTTATTGTAAAGGACCCGCTGGAAGGGCCCAACTAAGCCCAGGATTGGGGGGGGGGCAGAGGCCTCTCCATTAATTAGAGCTTCCTCTCTCCTCAGCCTTCGGCCTCTGTGGTGTCAACATCTCAGTGAGGGGCTCACATTTCAAAGCTCGGCCGGGGACCAGCTGCATCTGGCGCAATGAGAGCCCCACTGGCCGTTTGAAATGGAAGCTGAGCCAATTGTGCGGGAGATTAATGGGGCCACAATGCTGCTCGTTTGATAAGAGCCACATGGCTGGCAGTTTGGCTTGTGACAGTTGCTGAAGTGCGCCAGCTTGGATCCATCTTGTCCATCACAGGAGCCAATTAACTCTTACATCTCCCACAATCCCTGCACAGTAAAACAAGGAATGAGTATTTTACTGCATCTTAGGGTTCAGCCCAAACCCTCAGTATTCACTTATATTGATATTGTCTGGGCCCCGGATGGGACAGAACCAAGAAAGGGTTGGATGCCTTTTTAGATTCTAGATTTTAGATTCTAGGTCACTAATATCTAGGGATGAACCAAATCCAGGATTCAGTTTGGGATTTGGCCAAGATTCGACCTTTTACAGCAGGATTCGGATTCAGCAGAACCCCCCTCCCCCAGAGATGTGTTTTCCTTTCATCTGGATCAGAATCTACACAGGGATCTGAATCTGAATGATTCATGTCTGAAACCTCAACTTTATGTTTGGCTTGCAGGGAATCATGGGAATTGTAGTTAACCGAGTACTGCTGATTGGGCAGCCTTCGCACGCAGGCAGAACTGTTGTGTCCCATGAATTTTCTGTGAACTCATATTGGGGTGTCTGATTGTACTGAATGAGTCAGTCTGGGGGATAATGGAGAATTTATTACCCATCATTCAGCTCATTTTGGTGCCAGTGTAATGCCCCTCACTGCACGAGGATTCTGGGTACTTGGGCCAGTTTATGTTGCCTCCACTTGACTTTTCTTCGAAGAACTTGTAGAAGTGTAAGTTCTTTGGTCACGTTCCCTCGTGTTGGCACCTGAGCCTCAGTTTAGGTTTTAGTGGAACAACTTGTGCAGCTTCTCAGTATATCAAGGGACTGGTCTGTACAGGAATTGGTTCAAGGGAAAGCTCACTTCAAGCTGGGATTTAATGTAAAGCTCAATTCAGGCTATGGTTCTGGGGAAAGCTCACTTCAGGTTGGGTTTTAAGGGAAATGTCAGTTCAAGCTGGGATTTAATGGAAAGCTCAGTTCAGCCTGGGATTTAAGGAAAATATCAGTTCAATCTGGGGTTTAAGGGAAAGCTCAATTCAGACTATGGTTCTGGGGAAACCTCAGTTCAGGCTGGATTGTAAGGGAAACCTCAGTTCAAGATGGGGTTCAGACTGAGATTTAATGGAAATGTCAGTTCAGGCTGGGATTTAAGGAAAAGCTCAGAACAGGCTATGGTTCTAGGGAAAGCTCAGTTCAAGCTGGGATTTAATGGAAAGCTCAGTTCAAGCTGGGTCTTAAGGGAAAGCTCAATTCAGACTATGGTTCTGGGGAAACCTCGGTTCAGGCTGGATTGTAAGGAAAATCTCAGATCAGGCTATGGTTCTAGGGAAAGCTCAGTTCAAGCTGGGATGTAAGGGAAAGCTCAGTTCAGGCTGGGATTTCACGGAAATGTCCGTTCAAGCTGGGTTTTAATGGAAATGTCAGTTCAGGCTGGGGTTCAGGGGAAAGCTCAGTTCAGGTCAGTGCAGTTAGTAGGTGACTACACTACAGGCAGAGCATTTTTTTTATTGGCCACAGGTAGAATGTGGAAAACCAAATTCTAATGGAGACAATGAGTGTGTAATTCCCCATTGTCCAGCAGATGGCGATAGGATTTATTCCCAGAGGCAGAAACTTCCTATTAAATTTGTAAATATGTTCCCCTGAGGTTTGGACTTTGGGGTTCTGTCCTTCTCAGAAGGAGATGGGGACCATTTGCTCATCATTCCACACGTAATTAGTAAATGATAATCGGGGTGCATTTAATATAATATATATAATAAAAATAATAATATATATATATAATATAGACCAGGGATCCCCAACCATTAGAACCCGTGAGCAACATTCAGAAGTAAAAGGAGTTGGGGAGCAACACAAGCATGAAAAATGTTCTTGGGGTGCCAAATAAGGGCTGTGATTGGCCATTTAGTAGCCCCTATGTGGATTATCAACCTACATTGAGACTCTGTCTGGCAGTACAACTGGTTTTTATACAACTAAAACTTGTCTCCAAGTCTGGAATTCAAAAATAATCTCCTGCTTTGAGGCCACTGGGAGCAACATCCAAGGGGTCGGAGAGCAACATGTTACTCACGAGCTACTGGTTGGGGATCACTGGCCTAGAGACGTATTTTACCTGCAACTTATTTGTAGCGGAACAATATGTGCCCAGTGTCAACAGTAACAGTTTTGTCCATTTCTGCATCAGATTAAACCTCATTTACTTTTTTTTTCATAGGGCCCACCCGGACCCCTACAGAGCCTCATTTTAGATACAGAGAGAAGCAAAGCCTGAGCAGCTCTTTGGCTCTTTGCTCCTGCACCTACAATCACATGACTTCTGGCCTCAGCCAATCACTTTTCTCCTGATTAAGGGGAAGTGGAGCCAGAGGATCAAACAGGCTGAATTTAGAACTGGCCTATCGAGTGCTACACAGATTTCATGTTTGGGAAAAGTCTGTCATATACAACCCCCTCCAGAAAGCAAAATAGGAAGTGTCCTAATCCATGAGCCAGATGGGAGTCTCGGGGGATTTGGGGAACAAAACGTAATGTTGACAAGTGTCTGAGATGCAGATGATCCGCTTGTTATTTGGGATCAGCCGAGGGCCCCGGGGGTCTGTTTTTCCCCTAATTACAGGACCACTATCTCCTTCTTGTCTTTCCTTTATTTACTAATATTCCTGAGCCCCAGACGTGAGACCACCATCCGCTGCCCCCCGGCCCCCACACCATTAGCCACCTGCACCCAATGCTGAGAGAGGGGGGTGTTCAGCCTGCGCCCCCCTGAGACTGAAATAGTAAATATGTGACTAATACCTGTACTTAGGACTCCACTTAAATATTGGGGGTAAAACATCCAACCTCTGCCCCCCCCACTGTTCTACTGTAACTCCCACAAACAAGTGAGGTTGGAAGGTTTGAGGTGAACTGCTCAGACTGGGGGTCACCTGGGAGGAACCCCAGTAATTACCCTGCACTCTGCACTCACTGGGGCACATAGAGCAGTTTTAGTTACGTCTAGTTTGGGGCAAGATGGAGACTGTAAAGCAAGAGACAGTAGGGCAACAGACAGTGGAGCAAGAGACAGTAGGACAAGAGACAGTAGAGCAAGAGACAGTAGGGCAAGAGACAGTAGGACAAGAGACAGTAGAGCAAGAGACAGTAGGGCAAGAGAGAGTAGTACAAGAGACACTAGAGCAATAGTCAGTAGGACAAGAGACAGTAGGGCAAGAGACAGTAGAGCAATAGCCAGTAGGACAAGAGACAGTAGGGCAACTGTTACTTGTCTTACTGTCTCTTGCTCTACTGTCTCTTGTCCTACTGGCTATTGCTCTACTGTCTCTTGTCCTACTGTCTCTTGCCCTACTCTCTCTTGCTCTACTGTCTCTTGCCCTCATGTCTCTGGTCCTACTTTTACTTGCCGTACAAGAGACAGTAGGGCAAGAGACAGTAGGACAAGAGACAGTAGAGCAATAGCCAGTAGGACAAGAGACAGTAGGGCAAGAGACAGTAGGACAAGAGACAGTAGAGCAATAGCCAGTAGGGCAAGAGACAGTAGGACAACTGTTACTTGTCTTACTGTCTCTTGCTCTACTGTTTCTTGCTCTCATGTCTCTGGCCCTACTTTTACTTGCCGTACAAGAGACAGTAGGGCAAGAGACAGTAGGGCAAGAGACAGTAGGGCAAGTAACAGTAGGGCAAGAGACAGTAGGACAAGAGACAGTAGGGCAAGAGACAGTAGAGCAAGAGAAAATAGAGCAAGAGAGAGTAGGGCAAGAGAGAGTAGTACAAGAGACACTAGATCAATAGTCAGTAGGACAAGAGACAGTAGGGCAAGAGACAGTAGGACAAGAGACAGTAGGGCAAGTAACAGTAGGGCAAGAGATAGTAGAGCAAGAGACAGTAGGACAAGAGACGGTAGAGCAAGAGACAGTAGAGCAAGAGAGAGTAGGGCAAGAGAGAGTAGGACAAGAGACAGTAGAGCAATAGCCAATAGGACAAGAGACAGTAGGGCAAGAGACAGTAGGTCAAGACACAGTAGGGCAAGTAACAGTAGGGCAAGAGACAGTAGGGCAAGATGAAGACAGTAGAGCAAAAGACAGTACAGCAAGTAAAAGTAGGGCCAGAGACATGAGGGCAAGAGACAGTAAAACAAGTAACAGTAGGGCAAGATGGAGACAGTAGGGCAAGAGACAGTAGAGCAAAAGAAAGTAGGGCAATTAACAGTAGGGCAAGATGGAGACAGTAGGGCCTACCGCTGGTGTATCTCTTATGAGGAAAGAGTGGGGATTAAAAGGTTAAAATGTCAGAGACTTTAGACACAATTGTGCCCCCCCCCAGCACTGAGTTGTAGGAAGTCCCCTGGGGGTGCAGGGGTTACAGGTGTCTGAACTTACACCCGGGCTGTTTATATTATGTCTGTGCCCCCCCCCCCGCTCTTTGCTTGTGAGACCCTAAAGTAACTACATGAACTTGTGTCTTATGGGCCCTGTCCCTGCTTGGGGGGGGGGGGTATTTGTCAGACTATTGGCCCCATCTAATGCCGGTTGTCCCAGGATCATGGGTGAGAAGGGGTTAATTGCTCATCTCCTGATGACCCCCCTCCCCATAGAGTGTTTCATTATACAGTAAGTACCTGTGTAACGTCAGGTAAGTTCTCTCTACAGACAGTGACTTGTCTCCATATTAAATCTCATGGGCAAGTGGATCTGCCCCAAAACTGCTGAACAAGGGGCACAACTGGGCACAACTGGAGGACTCCCAGCGGAGCTTTGCTAATGTCCCAGCGGAGCTTTGCTAATGTCCCAGCGGAGCTTTGCTAATGTCCCAGCATGCTCAGTGGCACCTTCTTGATACTGGATAGAGGGAGGTACAAGTGGTGCAGCAGGTCAATGTCCCTGTGCTGATGCTGATGCCTAAATCCCCTCGCCCCTGTGGTTCTTCATTGGGATCCAGTGGCAGATTGTCAGCTGACAGACAGGGGGTGAAGACTTTCTGCAGTTGCCCTTTTAGCCGTAATCTTGCCCTGAGCCCTGAGCCACTTTTGGCAGCGTTTGTACAAAACAGGCATTTTCCGTGCTTGGCTGCGAATTCGACATTGTGGCGTTTGGATCCCATTGGATCACATTGCTGGGAGATTAGGGAATTGGCTGCGGAATAGACACGACCCCAACGACACATTTGTCTGACCCCCCCACGTCTAATCATTTCCATCTGCAGCTGCAAAGCATTCTGGGAATCACAAAAACCTCCCATTTCATTCAATCTGCTTGGGAAAAACTCAGCTTTTCTGCCCATTTGCCAAGTTGGGTCGTTCCTGGCAGAATTCAGCCCAATCCTTCAGCTGCAGGAAAATTCATTTCCATAGATAATTCTATCACTTTCTGATAGATTGGAATGGAAGAGCGCCCTCTAGGGGCCCCGCAGGCCAGATATTGGCCAGTAAATGGGGCTCTTGTATGTTCACAGGTGATTCACCCCTATTACAGGGGTGCAGTTTGTTTGGGGCCACAATTCAGTTAGGGGGGCATGGACAGTGCCCACATGTAATATATTTATTAATATTTACATACAGTCGTCTCATAAGAGATGACTGTATGACTCTCTAGTCCCACCCACTGCTGGCCCCGCCCCCTCTAAATTATTAGGGCAGTGCTGTCAAATTAGGGAAACCTGGGCGGGATTCTCTGAGATTGACATGGTGATCGGCCATTCACCAATTACCACGTCATAAGTCCCGCCTCCCTGCCCAGAGTTAGTCGGGAGGAAAGGTGATGACCCTACGAGGAACGGAATTTTTCTGGCCTATATAGTTGGTGCGACAGTGTTTGGAGATTTCCTAATCCCGGGGTCTTAAACTCAAGTGGTAACTTTATCCCCCCAATTGCTGCCAATGTCTCACCCAACATTCCCCGACACTTACAGGGGGTGCCGCTAAGTCAATACCAGTACCCCGCAATCCCCCTGTATAATCATCAGGCTCCACCCTCCCCTGGGGGCACTTGTATAATATTCACCCACTGGGGCATCAACACTTCAGATCCTTAGCCCTGACTTTAATTAAACTGGTTAATATAATGTTCATTCAACCAATCCCAACTTGTCTTTCCCCATAACTGATCCCATCCATTCCCTTTATCAGCTTAGTCGCTCTGTACTTTCTATATTTCATTACTGTCCCTTATATATTTATATATAGTGATCATATCCCCCTTATATATTTTATTTATAGTGATCATATCCCCTTATATATTTATATATAGTGATCATATCCCCTTATATATTTATATATAGTGATCATATCCCCTTATATATTTATATATAGTGATCATATCCCCTTATATATTTATATATAGTGATGATATCCCCTTATATATTTATATATAGTGATCATATCCCCTTATATATTTATATATAGTGATCATATCCCCCTTATATATTTATATATAGTGATCATATCCCCTTATATATTTATATATAGTGATCATATCCCCTTATATATTTATATATAGTGATCATATCCCCCTTATATATTTATATATAGTGATCATATCCCCTTATATATTTATATATAGTGATCATATCCCCCTTATATATTTATATATAGTGATCATATCCCCTTATATATTTATATATAGTGATCATATCCCCCTTATATATTTATATATAGTGATCATATCCCCCTTAACTGTGTCTTCTCCAGTGTAACCAATCCCAACTTTTCTTTCCCCATAAGAGATCCATTCCATTCCCTTTATTATCTTAGTTGCTCTTCTCTGTACTTTATTTCATTATTTCAGACTAGTAAACCAATAGCAGGTGCAATTCAAGTCCAGAGAACTGTAAATTCAAAAACAATAAAAAAGAGAAAGTGCAATTTTCCTTAGAATTATACTAATAATTTCAGATCATGAGTTGCCAATGGCCGAAGGACCAACAATCGACCACAAATCAGATAATTGGGGCGGTGGAAAGTGTTACTATTTTAATTGGAATAATATATGTAGTAGGAATAAACAGCTACTATGATACAAGTGTTGACACTGCTAATAAATGAAAGACTTGCAGTTTGAAGTTACTGCCCTGATGCTGTTTGTTACTACTTTATACATTATTCACATTACTTCTCGGAGTGTGACTCAGGCTCCTTGGAATCGACAGAAATGTAACTTTTGGAATTACTCACTGAGACCAGCAACTTGCCTCACCTTTTTACTATTTTAATTGCTTGTCTTTTACCTTAAGGTTCAAACCACTGTGTTGGTTGCTAAGGTCATTAAGCCTAGCAACCCTATCAACATTTGTCAGGTATAAGTAAAGAATGTAAATGTCCATCTGCACATTCAGGACAACAGTAAATGAGACTGAGCAGAAGGAATGATGGAGCTTTTTCACCCGGGAGGTTAACTGGATACTCAGTAATTAAAGGGGAAAAACATGAGCGGAGGAGCCAAGTTGGGGTTCATTTCGGATGATGTCACCCCGTGAATGTCGGCCAAGAAGATAATTGCTACAAAGTGAAATGTGTTTAATTACACGAAGCCCCAGCGCCACACTGCAAATCCATTGGTCACATCTGTTAGATCCAAATGTGTAGCGGAAAATACAAACATTTACTGAAGTAACATCCAGCTGCTGCTGCTCTTCCAATTCCGACTCCTCTGAATGACTAACGAACGGGATCTTTTTTGGACAATTGAAGAGAATCTGTGAGGAACAGAATATGGGACAAACATGGGAAAGCTTTGCTGTCTTCCAGGGACCCACCTGTGTATGGGCCCCCAAACCTTATCCTACACTTCAGTTAGGGATGGAGACAGTAGGACAAGATGGAGACAGTAGGACAAGATGGAGACAGTAGAATAAGATGGAGACATTAGGGCAAGATGGAGACAGTAGGGCAAGATGGAGACAGAAGGACAAGATGGAGACAGTAGGGCAAGATGGAGGCAGTAGGACAAGGTGGAGACAGTAGGACAAGATGGAGACAGTAGGACAAGATGGAGACAGTAGGACATGATAGAGACTGTAGGGCAAGATGGAGACAGTAGGACAAGTTGGAGACAGTAAGACAAGAGGGACACAATAGGAGAAGATGGAGACTGTAGGGCAAGATGGAGACAGTAGGACAAGATGGAGACAGTAGAAGAAGGTGGAGACAGTAGGGCAAGATGGAGACAGTAGGACAAGATCGAGAAAATAGGAGAAGATAGAGACAGTAGGGCAAGATGGAGATAGTAGGACAAGATGGAGACAGTAGGACAAGATAGAGACAGTAGGACAAGATGGAGACAGTAGAAGAAGATGGAGACAGTAGGGCAAGATGGAGACAGTAGGACAAGATGGAGACAGTAGGACAAGATGGAGACAGTAGGACACGATAGAGACTGTAGGACAAGATGGAGACTGTAGGACAAGATGGAGAAAACTAGAGTGTGACAGAGACAGTAGAGCACAATGGATGGAGACAGCAGAGCAAGGTGGGGACAGGAGGACAAGATGGAGACAGTAGGGCAAGATGGTGCCTGTAACAATTTATGTTGCAGTTTCTCAGGATACTTTTCTTCAGTTATTGTTGAATTGCAACTCCCCCATAAAGGTTCTTGGGAGCCACTGGGATTAGAGTTACAATTCCTGAGGGTCCACAGAGCTGACAGTCATAGTGTTGGGATCTTCTGAATCGATTACTAGAGACTCTGTGTTGATGGGTCTCTGTCTGTCCTGGTTGTTCCACAGGAGAATGTGAATGTTCAGGTGGTGACCGTTCCCTGTTTTTCCTTCAGTTACTCCCACCTGTAAGTTATCAAGTCTTTCCCCATTTGAGGTCCTTCCTCCTCTCCCTCCTCCCTGTGCTGAAATAATGAAATGTCTGTCCTGAGCCAATTCCCCTGATTTTGCTCTTAGTTCTTGTTTTTGATTTTGTCCCTCTGTTGCACCATTCCTGGGGGCACTTACCCTGCTTCCCTGGTACATACCTTGCCCCCCGAGATAATGGGCCCCCAGCTTCTGGATGAAAGGGAAAACTGTGTAGGAAGTTGTTTGACATCATGTTCCTGGGACCCCAGAGATTTGGGATCTCCCTCAAGCACTGACTCATTTATCAATATGGCACCTGTTCCAACTGTCACTCACCACTCATGGGAGGGGCCTGGGCTTAACGAGCAACTCACCATTTACACCAGCGCAGTTATTAGTGTCTGAAGGTGTTAATTTGATGAAACCTTCTCCTTATTCTTCTAAATTGCCCACACGCCTGCCCCCCTTCCTCTTACTTGGACTCCTTGTAGATAATAAACTTGTCTGTAGCAAGTAATGCCAGTCAGCAGCATCAAGGGCAAATAAGGGCTTGACTTGTATTAAATGGGGCAGAGAGTCACGGGAGGAGGGGGTCCCACTGTATAGAGCACTGGTAAGGCCCCATCTAGAATATGCCGTACAGTTTTGGTCTCCATCACTCAAACAGGACATTATTGTATTAGAGAGGGGACAGAGAAGGGCAACTAAGCTGGTAAAGGGAAAATCTTAGCTATGAGGAAAGACTGGCCAAATTGGGGATGTTCACTCTGGAGAAGAGGCGCTTAAGGGGAGATATGATAACTATGTATAAATATATAAGGGGATCATATAATAATCTCTCTAATGATTTATTTACCAGTAGGTCTTTCCAGCTGACACAAGGTCATCCATTCCGATTAGAAGAAACGAGGTTCCAGCTAAATATTGGGAAGGGGTTTGTTACAGTGAGAGCTGTGAAGATGTGGAATTGTCTCCCTGAATCAGTGGTACAGGCTGATACATTAGATAGGTACAAGGAAGGGTCGGATGCTTTATTCACCAGTAGCTCCTCCCAGCAGACAGGAGGGAGCCAATGAGATTAGAGGAGGGAAAGGGGTGTTACAGGGAGAGCTGGGAAGTGAATCAGGGGTACAGGCTGATACATTAGATAGGTACAAGGAAGGGTCGGATGCTTTATTCACCAGTAGCTCCTCCCAGCAGACAGGAGGGAGCCAATGAGATTAGAGGAGGGAAAGGGGTGTTACAGGGAGAGCTGGGAAGTGAATCAGGGGTACAGGCTGATACATTAGATAGGTACAAGGAAGGGTCGGATGCTTTATTCACCAGTAGCTCCTCCCAGCAGACAGGAGGGAGTCAATGAGATTAGAGGAGGGAAAGGGGTGTTACAGGGAGAGCTGGGAAGTGAATCAGGGGTACAGGCTGATACATTAGATAGGTACAAGGAAGGGTCGGATGCTTTATTCACCAGTAGCTCCTCCCAGCAGACAGGAGGGAGCCAATGAGATTAGAGGAGGGAAAGGGGTGTTACAGGGAGAGCTGGGAAGTGAATCAGGGGTACAGGCTGATACATTAGATAGGTACAAGGAAGGGCCGGATGCTTTATTCACCAGTAGCTCCTCCCAGCAGACAGGAGGGAGCCAATGAGATTAGAGGAGGGAAAGGGGTGTTACAGGGAGAGCTGGGAAGTGAATTAGGGGTACAGGCTGATACATTAGATAGGTACAAGAAGGGGTTGGATGGTGTTTAGCAAGTGAGGGAATACAGGGATATGGGAAATAGCTCATGGTACAAGTTGATCCAGGGACTGGTCCCATTGCCATTTTGGAGTCAGGAAGGAATTTTCCCCCCTCTAAGGCAAATTGGAGAGGCTTCAGATGGGTTTTTTTGCTTCCTCTGGATCAACTGGCAGATGGGTAGTTAATAAAAAAAAAAAGGTTGAACTCGATGGACATGTGTCTTTTTTCAACCTTACTTACTATGTTACTATGTGACTATGTTACTATGTTACTATGTTACTCACCCAACCCACATACTTGCCCTCCTTCCCCCCCTTTCTTTTACTTACCACCTGCCTCATCTCCCTTCCCTTCTGCCCCTTCTCTTACACAATCCCTTCCCTACATACCTGCCCTTTCCCTCCTGCCCCCCATCTCTAACTCAGCCCCCCATAAAGAGATATTTGTAAGGCCACAGATATATATGAGCAGAATTGCCCTTTAGTCTGGAACACAAGAATACAAATGTTTCTCTGCAAACAAAAAGTTGGTTTTATCCCCCACATTGAAATGTGAAGTTGAACCATAGAGAATTCTCAGTTGATGCAGATTCAGCAGACTCAGTAGTTACAATAAACTAAAGGAACACCAATAGTCTAATATGTATTGGGAAGTGATAATGAAATAAGAGTAGATATAACATTTCAGGGTGACCAATAGGCAGGTGGGAGATTGTCCTGACCCCACTCAGGATTAAGAAGTGTAGATAGAAAAAGGGGATCAACCCTCCACCCAGGGTGGACTTAGTATTGTATAAAAAGAACTGAGGCGCCAAAAGAATTAAAGGATATAAACAAGTTAAAAAACCAAAATTTGGTAATCAGAGGAGTCAGTAATGGACTTACCTCCACCAATCAGACACAAAACCACTGTAATTAGGCAGTCGACATTTATTAACAAACTCCAATCAGTGCAACGCGTTTCACGCACTCAGAGCGGCTTCTTCAGGCAATAAACATGGCAGTTCCAGCGGTGAGTTTCAGAGACTAAAGTGACAGATAATAAACTGTAATCTTATTCATCAAAACAAAAGCTTTTTTACTATTACAGAATATGTTTGGTGGTCATTATTCTGGGATAAAGATATGGTGCAGGGACTGGTAAACTAGTTTTTATTAATTATTAATAACTAACCAGTCCCAGCACCAAATGTCCTCGGCTCAGAGAGGAGAGTCCCTGGGGGCCCTGGCTCAGCCCAATGTCTTAACAATGATAAATAGGAGCAGCAGGGGGGCTCATTCCAGGGGGAACGTGCCGGTGGGGTCCCGCTATAAGGAGAGAGGTGGTGGTTCCAGTGGGCTGACAGCTGCGCGGATAATGCGCGGAAAATGCGCGGCTCCCACTCAACAGCTTTATTGCCCATTGTGGCACATGAGTCACATTCCAGCAGCCTTGCCCATTGGCTAATCAGCCCCCGGGGCCTCAGCCTTCAACAATGGGGGGATTGTCCCGGCACACGTGCACCTCCATCTCTGGTACCCGGGGTAATAAATGTCTAATCCCAGGCCTGATGCCAACTGTCAGCTGAGTCGCCTGCCCCTTCCCATCACCCCGAGTGCAGGGGCCCATGTTGTGGCCCTTATATAAAATGCAACCCCTTCCCCAGGCTCAACAGCAAAACATGAACTTTTGTGATAAATGTCAGTGTAATGTAATGTAACTGCTGAACTAGGTAATACCCAGACTCACCTTCTCCCTCCTATTCCTTTACTGGATTAGTCCTACCACCCCTGCTGGAGTCTGTTCCCTGTATCTATCCCCCTTTCTGTAAAGTATCACTTCCTTATGTTCCCTTTCACTCTCCCTCCTATTCCTTTACTGTATTAGTCCTACCACCCCTGCTGAAAGTCTGTTCCCTGTATCTATCCCCCTTTCACTCTCCCTCCTATTCCTTTACTGTATTAGTCCTACCACCCCTGCTGAAAGTCTGTTCCCTGTATCTATCCCCCTTTCACTCTCCCTCCTATTCCTTTACTGTATTAGTTCTACCACCCCTGCTGGGAGTCTGTTCCCTGTATCTATCCCCCTTTCTGTAAAGTATCACTTCCTTATGTTCCCTTTCACTCTCCCTCCTATTCCTTTACTGTATTAGTCTTACCACCCCTGCTGGGAGTCTGTTCCCTGTATCTATCCCCCTTTCACTCTCCCTCCTATTCCTTTACTGCCCCTGTGCCCCCCGCAGACCCTCAGCCTCGGCCCCACTCCCGGGTTTTACTTTTGTCATTTTTAATGGTGAAATTTCATCTTTACTTGAGATGCCAAGTCCCCAAGTGGAGCAGCTGCTGCCGATCCAGATAATCCCCCCAAGTGTTTGTGTAACAGCCGGAACCCACAGTGCCCACAAGTCTTGCCAGCCCCCCCCCCCCACTGCCCCGTGCCCCCAAACACTCAGAGGAGGAGGGGCACAAAACTTTTATTCACTGGACTGGGTGACAGGGAGATTTTGGGACTATTCAGTCTCCCGCACCCACCAGGCACTCAGGGGCAAATTTACTAAAGGGCGAAGTGAATAACGCTAACGAACATTCGCCAACGTGATGTCATTTCGGTACTTCGCCGATTTACAGTCGCAGGTGTAAATTCGCTAGCAAAGGAGATAGACTCTAGTGGTACTTCGCTCCCTAATGCCTGCTGAATTTTCGCTCTGGTGAAAGGACGTAACTTCGCTAATTCACTAACTTGCGCATTTTACTGAACGTTACCTCTTGCGCCAGACCTTTACCCCCTCAGACCAGGCGAAGTGCAATAGTAGGGACTTCCTTCAAAAATAGTTGAACATTTTTCGAAGTCCCAAAAACCGCTGGCGTCTTTTCCTTTTTTTCAGGGTGATAGGCTGCATAAGAGCTTAAATTATTTTGGGGGTACCCTGCTTCCCCCCTACATTTCCTAACATATGTCACATAAACTATACAGTGGGGCTCATGTGTAGGGCAATATAATAACTTTATTTTATTTTATAAAGGTTCCCTTGACTTGTGTAATGTAATGCTCATTGAAATTTAACTTTCCGCCGTATGCAAATTAGACAACACTAACGCAACTTCGCCAAATTCGGCGCCCTGGATGCAACTTCGGATTTTAGTGAATTAATATTGTCCTGGCGAATCTACGCCTGGCGAAGTGTTGCGATGTGAGCGAAGCCGGAGGTAAGTGAATTTGCCCCTTTGTGTGTTTTCCATTCACTTTTTGGGCATTTGCTTGAGCTTTAATTGCATAACCTTTAAAAAAAAAGGACAACAACCTCTTTCAGGCAAAACGAGTGAAAAACTCACTAAAATCAGAAAAATCATAAGATTTATTCTTCTTCTTTATTCTACAGTACTTCATTCCTATCAGTCCCTGCCCCAGTGAGCTTACAATCTAAGGTCCCTATCACATTCCATCAGTCCCTGCCCAGTGAGCTTACAATCTAAGGTCCATATTACATTCCCATCAGTCCCTGCCCCAGTGAACTTACAATCTAAGGTCCCTATCACATCCCCATCAGTCCCTGCCCAGTGAGTTTACAGTCTAAGGTCCTATCACATTCCCATCACTCCCTGCCCCAGTGAGCTTACAATCTAAGGTCCCTATCACATCCCCATCAGTCCCTGCCCCAGTGAGCTTACAATCTAAGGTCCCTATCACATTCCCATCAGTCCCTGCCCCAGTGAGCTTACAATCTAAGGTCCCTATCACATTCCATCAGTCCCTGCCCCGGTGAGCTTACAATCTAAGGTCCCTATCACATTCCCATCAGTCCCTGCCCCAGTGAGCTTACAATCTAAGGTCCCTATCACCCTTCCATCAGTCCCTGTCCCAGTGAGCTTACAGTCTAAGGTCCATATGCCATTCCCACTGGAACTGGAGCTTCCAATGTTTCCGGTTTCTAGGGGTATTCCGGGGAGATGCAGAATTGGAAATGTCACAAATCTGATTTTTTTTTTTTTTCTGAGTTGGGGCCCCAGGCAGCAGGCCCAGCACGGGACATCAGTGTCTTTGCACGGGGTCATTATTCAAGGTTTTTGGCAGCACCGAACCCCCCCCTCTGATACCTGATACCCCCCATGTATCAGTGAGCAGGCCCCAATAATATTAAGCAGGCTGCTATTTATCAGAGTTAAGTGAAACCCTCCAAATTGGCTCTCAGGGGCCAATGATTAATTTTCTTCAGAGGATTAACTGGACACTGAGTCTCTGCAGGATGAGCAGCCTTGTACATTGCTCCGGCTCAGGTTCCGCTCCATAATGAATCCAAACAGGTCAATCCCAGTGCCCAGTCCAATCGCTGCCCAAACATTCCAGCCATTCCCTCACCCCATCATTCCTCCTCTGGGGCTTCACTGTCACTGTCATTGTGCCCCTTTCTGCCATCTGCACTGCTGTCTCTGACTCCTGAAACATTGTACGTGTCCAGCAGCAGATTAGTAGAACTGGAGGAGAATGTTGCTTCCAGAGTCGGAACCAGAGAAGAAAAAAGGGATGGACAAACGTAAAATTAATATAAAAGTAAAAGGGCGATGTGCGTGGGTGTGTCTCTTTCATCAGGGTATTGTATGCCCAATTATTTTTATTTATAATATAAACTAATAATAATATATAGTAATAACAACAATAATAATAATAATAATAATATATAGTAGTAATAACTATACAATAATAATAATAATAATAATAATAAAACTAATATATAATATATAGTAATAAAAATAATAATATATAGTAATAATAATAATATATAATAATGATTTACTAATAATATATAGTAATAATACTATATAATAATAATAATAATAATAATAATAATAATAATATATACTAATATAATATATACTAATAATATATATATATAAATAATAAGAAGAGAAGAATAAGAATAATAACAATAACAATATTAATAATAAATAATAGGGATAAAAGATGCAGTTTTTTTCCAAGAAACAGTGGCAACTCTGAATTTGCCCCAACTGTGAAGTCTCCTCGCTACAAACGGCAGCAACAATTGCAAGAAGGTTCAGTTGCAGCTACTTTCAGTCTGCCAGTGAGTGTGAGCTCCAAGGTCAAGGTTTCTACAGAGGAAAGTCTCCCGATTCCCTCACTGTCTTGTGTCCCCACACAGGGAGTCACTTTATCCTTCTCTCTGAGCGTCAGACACAATGTCCCAGACAAATCCCGGGGGAGTCACATCCCTACAGCAGATTCCAGTCATTCCCTCGGCCCATTATCCCTGAATGGAACTCGACTCTCACCCCTTGTGTAATGGGGAGAGCGGCAGCACCAGGGACACAGTGTTCCAGTCCCAACGAGTCCAAACTGGGCACAGACTGGGAAACACTCGTCTGGGACTTGGGACAAGGACTTGGGACATAAGGAAGTGATACTTTACAGAAAGGGGGATAGATACAGGGAACAGACTCCCAGCAGGGGTGGTAGGACTAATACAGTAAAGGAATAGGAGGGAGAGTGAAAGGGGGATAGATACAGGGATCAGACTCCCAGCAGGGGTGGTAGGACTAATACAGTAAAGGAATAGGAGGAAGAGTGAAAGGGGGATAGATACAGGGAACAGACTCCCAGCAGGGGTGGTAGGACTAATACAGTAAAGGAATAGGAGGGAGAGTGAAAGGGGGATAGATACAGGGAACAGACTCCCAGCAGGGGTGGTAGGACTAATACAGTAAAGGAATAGGAGGAGAGTGAAAGGGGGATAGATACAGGGATCAGACTCCCAGCAGGGGTGGTAGGACTAATACAGTAAAGGAATAGGAGGAGAGTGAAAGGGGGATAGATACAGGGAACAGACTCCCAGCAGGGGTGGTAGGACTAATACAGTAAAGGAATAGGAGGAGAGTGAAAGGGGGATAGATACAGGGAACAGACTTTCAGCAGGGGTGGTAGGACTAATACAGTAAAGGAATAGGAGGAGAGTGAAAGGGGGATAGATACAGGGAACAGACTCCCAGCAGGGGTGGTAGGACTAATACAGTAAAGGAATAGGAGGGAGAGTGAAAGGGGGATAGATACAGGGAACAGACTCCCAGCAGGGGTGGTAGGACTAATACAGTAAAGGAATAGGAGGAGAGTGAAAGGGGGATAGATACAGGGATCAGACTCCCAGCAGGGGTGGTAGGACTAATACAGTAAAGGAATAGGAGGAGAGTGAAAGGGGGATAGATACAGGGAACAGACTTTCAGCAGGGGTGGTAGGACTAATACAGTAAAGGAATAGGAGGGAGAGTGAAAGGGAACATAAGGAAGTGATACTTTACAGAAAGGGGGATAGATACAGGGATCAGACTCCCAGCAGGGGTGGTAGGACTAATACAGTAAAGGAATAGGAGGGAGAGTGAAAGGGGGATAGATACAGGGAACAGACTCCCAGCAGGGGTGGTAGGACTAATACAGTAAAGGAATCGGGAATCCTGGGATATCAAGTAACAACTCTGCTCTGTCTGCACAAGGAGCTGCCATACTGCAAGTGGATAACATTAAGTTGAATGAATTACACAGTTCCCTTGTCAGGGGGCCGGAGGGGGATATTCTGCATTTTTGTGTAATTCGCTGTTTCTTATCCCAGGGAGACACAGAATCTTTTTGTGGAATAAAAACAACTGCAATAAAAAAACAACTGGTACGTGAAGTGCAGGGGGGGCGGCGTTGCTTTGTGGGGGGTTTGTGACACTTGTGGCTTGGGTGGGGGTGGGGGACACCACAGTACGACACTGACACTAGTAGTGTGAGACGGGGGCAGGATTCAGTGGGAGAGGATTTTGTTTTTCCTCAGTTACTCGCCAAGTAGCCAGACTTACCTTAAGTGGCCATTTCCCATTTTCTGTGGCCCTGAGGCTCCTGCAAACACAGTGACAAGTGTCTGTTAATAGTCACACTAATGAGCCTCGGCCGCCTGCACTTCTACTCAATTAACTCTCATTCCTATTAATTAGCTTCTCACCAGGACACCCTGAGACTCACTTCCTACTCAGCTCCGCCCATCACGACTCTCAGCTGTAACTGGTGCACAAAAGCACCGCACCTCTTCAGCCAAACTACAGCAATAGTTACTATATACTCAGCCTGCAGCCTTGTGCCTTTATATGGTCACAGAACAACCCCTCAGTGACTTCTAATATCCTTATCATTTACAGTAGGGGGTACATTATTCCTTATAATACATGAGTGATACTCAGAGTTCCCTGTATAACTCAGCCTGCAGCCTTGTGCCTTTATATGGTA
>CM076678.1:438119-483119 GCA_038501925.1 Xenopus petersii
GTGGGTAACGATTCTTAACTGTGATTTTGTTCAAATCCCGATAGTCTATACACGGCCTTAATGAATGGTCCTTCTTCTCGACAAAGAAAATTCCAGCTCCTGCTGGAGAAGAAGACTGTCGAATAAACCCTTTAGCCAAATTTTCATCTAGATAAGAACGAAGTTCCACAAGTTCTGACTCGGATAAAGGGTAGACTCGACCAAACGGAATCTGGGCCCCAGGAAGAAGATTAATAGGACAATCATAAATGCGATGAGGGGGTAACTTGTCAGCCCCTTTCTTATTGAAAACGTCCAGAAACTCCCAATAAGCTTGAGGAAGAAGTTCATGAATTTCCGAAGTAGGGGATAAAAAACAGACCTTTTTTGCAGAAGAAATACAACGAGAAGAGCAGAAATTTGAAAGAAATTTTACTTCACCGGTCGCCCAATTGATGGATGGGTTGTGCTTCTGTAACCAAGGTAATCCCAGAATAACGGGGAACAAAGGAGAAGACACCACATCAAAGTTCATCATTTCAGCGTGCCCTTTATTCAACAACACAAAAAGAGAGACGGTCTCTTGCACCACAGGGCCTGAGGTAATCAGAGACCCGTCAGCCACCCGGAGAGCTACAGGATTCTTCTTGGCTTGGAGCGGAATCTGGAACCGTAGTGCTACTCTATTGTCCAGAAAGCATCCGCTGGCCCCAGAGTCAAGGATTGCTTGGAGTTCTACCCGTTGGTCTCCCCACTGTAAAGACAAAGAGACTGTCAGGAGCGGCACAGGAACATGGCAGGGGGTAAAGTCTTTTTCAAGCAACTTCTTACCCGCTGGGCGGACCGGGCAACCCCGAAGCAAATGGCCCGCTTGACCACAGTAAAGACAGAGATTCAGTCTGCGGCGTCTGATGCGTTCCTCCGGAGATAAAGCAGACTTAATAGCACCGATCTGCATAGGCTCTGGGGCTGTACTGAAGACAGGCGGAGGCATGGCTGGAGAAAAGGTGGACGGCATCCGAACTGGAGGAGGAGCAGATGGTAACATCCAGGTCTGAGATGAAAGCCCCGCTTTTTCTGCCTTTTCTTCCTCTCTACGCTCTCGGAGTCTCTGATCGAGTTGGATAGCGAGGAGGATGAGATCTTCCAAACTGTCCGGAATGCCAGTACGGGCCAATTCATTCTTCAACTCAGAAGAAAGTCCGAAGCGGTATTGGTTTTTTAGTGCGGCAGGGTTCCATTCTGTGTCATCTGCCCACTGCCGGAACTCCAACGTATAATCCTCAGCAGGACGGACCCCTTGCTTCAGGGCACGTAAGGCAGCCTCAGCAGTAGCGATTCTGTGTGGATCATCGAAAATGACCGCCATCGCGTCAAAAAAGGAATCCACCGAAGCCAAGACTGGACTGTGGCGGTCCATGAGACGAAAGGCCCAGGTCTGTGGTTCTCCCGTGAGAAAAGAGATAATAACCCCGACCCGGGTTTGCTCAGTAGGATAAGTGTGGGGCTTTAGGGAGAACAGCAGTTTGCAGTTACTCCTGAAATTCCGAAAGAGCTTCCGGTCTCCGGCAAACTTCTCTGGAAAAGCCACCTTGGGTTCAGAGATCTCCGACGTGATAACTTGAACCTCTGTTGGCGCAGGAGGAGTGGCAGCAGAAGTGGAAGGGAGAGCCGCTGGCGGATGAGATCTGATATGCTCCTGTAGCTGAGCATATCCGCTTTGCAGCTCCCGGACCGCTTGCGTCAGGGAGGACAGCTGCTGGGTTAGGACAGCAAACGGAGAGGCCCCTTCAGCTGGATCCATTCTTTGGCCTGGTTATACTGTCAGGCTTACCGGTGTGATCCAGGCGGAGAAGGAGCTGGAGCTGAAGATCTTGAACTCACAAGCGCCTCACACAACCACTACCCACCTGGAGTGGAACAGGGAGCAGGGTTGTGGAGAGTAGCCAATGAGACTATCAAACGCGGTACAGAGGATGAGACAAGGCCGTAGTCAAGAAGTCCGAGGTCAGGGCAGGCAGAAAGGTTCGTAACGATAAGACAGGCAGAAGAGTCGAGGCAGGCAGCAGAAATCGTAGTCCAGGTTCAGGCAGGGTCACAACAGGCAATTCAAGAAGTAATAGATGCTAGGGTTTCAGTAATAAACCTAATAACCAGGCAATGTATGTCAGTCTGGATCTGGTTTAAATGCATATCTTTTGGCGCCAAACTAGCGTCCTCACGCTGACGTCGCGGAACTGACGCCAGCACGTCCGTCACAGGCGTTTCCGCCTACGTTCCTGCGCCCGCGACCGTCGCCGTCGCCACCGCGTCCGCGACCGTCGCCGGCGTCTGCGTCACGCGCCGGCGCGCATTACCGCGCCCGCGCCTGCGCCGAACGGAACGCATGCGTGTGTTCTTACAGTAAGTGTGTAAGTAGGTAAGTGTGTGAGTAGGTAAGAGTAAGCGTGGGTAGTTAAGTGTGAGTAGGTAAGTGTGAGCAGGTAAGTGTGTAAGTGGGTAAGAGTAAGCGTGGGTAGTTAAGTGTAAGTAGGTAAGTGTGTGAATAGGTAATTGTGTAAGTAGGTAAGAGTAAGCGTGGGTAGTTAAGTGTGAGTAGGTAAGTGTGAGCAGGTAAGTGTGTAAGTGGGTAAGAGTAAGCGTGGGTAGTTAAGTGTAAGTAGGTAAGTGTGTAAGAGTAAGCGTGGGTAGTTAAGTGTAAGTAGGTAAGTGTGTGAGTAGGTAAGTGTGAGTAAATGTAAGTAGGATTAGAGTGTGAGTGTACGTAACACAAGTAAATGTTCCTGGACATTCCCATTAGGAATAGAGAAGTGATTATTAAATAGTGATTATAATATATAAATATAGAGCCTGGCACAGTTTCTACAATGACACATATAATTGGGAGGTGCCCAGTCTCTGCTCCAGCTGTTATTATTGCATGGAGACAGGTGCCATTGGGGCATGTTTAATGCCATTTATTTGCCCCAAACTTGCCCCATTGTCCCAGGCAGGGGCCACTAAAGGTTCCCCAGCACAAAGCTTCTGATCATTGGCTGGAGCTGCCGGCTCGGTCCAATGGAATCGACTTCCAGTTATAGGTTTGTCCCACAGAGCAAAGCTAAGGGCAAGTTAGAGCCCAGGAGCCCACCCTCACATAGTGCCCATCAGTCATATTGGTAATGGGTCGACATTGTTTTATAGTCAGCCTTTCCCTGGTCATAAAGGTGTGAGGGGTCCTAGTGCAACACAACCCTAGTTCCCTGAGGCCCATGACTTCTGCTGGACTGGGTTATGTGCTGCTACACTAGTCTTGTTATTACCATGAGGTCTACTCAGTAGCCATTGGCATTAACTAACTACCAGGGGCCCATGTCATTGTTACCATTCATCTGCTCTAGTTATTACTCTGGGTAAGGTCTCTTTATTAACATGTGTATCGTTACTAGTAGTAGCATGGGTGAGTTACTAACATGGGCCTGGTCATGTCATTACTCTGGGTCTAGTCTACTTATTAGCTTGAGTCTGATCTAGTTAATATCATGGGTCTTGTCTAATTATTATTAATTAGGTGCGTCATCTAGTTATTGCATGGGGTTGACATAAGTATCAGTATGGGGAGTTAATAACATTGGGTAGACTAGTTATCAGTATGGGTAGTTATTAGCATGGAGTTTGTATAGTTATTAGTATAGGTGGTTAGCTAGGTAAATATGGGTAGTTAATAACATTGGGTAGACTAGTTATTACCAGTATTGGTAGTTAGCATGGGGTCGGTATCGTTTTTAGTATAGTTGGTTAGCTAGGTCAATATGGGTAGTTAATAGCATTTGGTAGACTAGTTATTATCAGTATGGGTAGTTATTAGCATGGGGTTTATATAGTTATGAGTATAGGTAGTTAGCTAGGTAATCTGGTTCATTTTGGGTGGATTCACCTTCACAGTAGACATGTTCCCATCAAGGAGAAGATGCCCAGAAGAGCAGAAATCCCTTGGATGAATGCTAAGCGGCAAATGTGCCCAGGACAGAGAGTGCCAGGCAGAGCCTTAGAGCCCATTCTGAGAAATGACTTTCATTGAAAGAGAATTGTTAGTGGGCACATGGGCCCTGGTAGTTTAGCAGAGACAGTTGGTTAGCACAGCAGTTCCAATTAACCAATTAACACAATGGCACTCATCCATAATAATCCTTATGCTAACGATTGCTCGGGAAGTTCATCCTCTAACGAGAGAGTGATAAGCACCAGCACGTTTCAGCCCTCACATTTACATATAGACCCTTCCTAGGTGAATAAATGGATTGGAGCTCAACGTTCTGCCAGACTAAAGGGGTACAGAGAACCAATATGAGAGAACACCATGGCACTCAGAGCTGTAGAAGTGCGCCCAGTGGCAGCTCATATCCCCTCAGTGGGTGGGTACTTGTATGGAGATGACCCCCTAGACCCTCACTGACCTTCTCCAATCACTGCTATAGGAAGGGAGACATGATGGATCATACCAATTAAGTCTCCCGGGTGGGGGGGGGGGTAATCATTTGATCACAGGCAGTGTAGATTACTCTACATTAGTCCACTAAATGGTCCATATATAAGTTCATGGTCATGTATAGGGGTCAGGGCAAACCCCACATGGGATCATCTATAGGGTGCATAGAAAAACCCATAGAGGGGGTATCCTAAGCAAGTACAGAGTGGCATCAGACCAATAGGACACCCATATATCTGCCTCCTCAGCACCTAGAAGCACCCATTTATATTAGGGCTCTGTAAATATGCCCCATGGGGTGGCTCCTGTATAAATCACTCCAGGCAGTTAATGGGCATTTAGCTGGTTCCTGCACACTGATAAACACATGGGCCCCCCACCCCTCAGCCAATGGGATTCATGGTGGTGCTGCAGATAAGCCGCTCTTCTTGTTTCTAAGGCAACACGTTAGCAGCCCATCTCGGGGAAAAAGATCAGCATTTTCATTCATTTAACTGTGAGAAATTGCTGGGGAGACGGAGGAAGAGGAGCAGGTGCCTGAAGGACGTTCTCATGCAGGAAGGTCACCCTGGGCAGAGATGCACAATTCCCATCATTCCTTGCAAACTGCTCATCCCCACATCTCATAGGCTGAATAAATGTTTTACCAACAAAAATACCCTCTGCAGTATTTCCAGTGTCCTTGGGAACTGGTACCAGGACTCATAAGCAACATGGCACCTCCCTCCTCCCTAAGCTATATCCTCATACTGTACTGTCTAAGGGAATCAATATGGCACCTCCTCCTCCTCCCATATGTATAAATACAAATATACAGAGAAGGAATGTTCTGGGCACACAATAAGCTATACCCTCATACTGTACTGTCTAAGGGAATCAATATGGCACCTCCTCCTCCCATATGTATAAATACAAATATACAGAGAAGGAATGTTCTGGGCACACAATAAGCTATACCCTCATACTGTACTGTCTAAGGGAATCAATATGGCACCTCCTCCTCCCATATGTATAAATACAAATATACAGAGAAGGAATGTTCTGGGCACACAATAAGCTATACCCTCATACTGTACTGTCTAAGGGAATCAATATGGCACCTCCTCCTCCCATATGTATAAATACAAATATACAGAGAAGGAATGTTCTGGGCACACAATAAGCTATACCCTCATACTGTACTGTCTAAGGGAATCAATAATTCACCTCCTCCCATATGTATAAATACAAATATACAGAGAAGGAATGTTCTGGGCACACAATAACCTATACCCTCATACTGTACTGTCTAAGGGAATCAATATGGCATCTCCTCCCATATGTATAAATACAAATATACAGAGAAGGAATGTTCTGGGCACACAATAAGCTATACCCTCATACTGTACTGTCTAAGGGAATCAATATGGCACCTCCTCCTCCCATATGTATAAATACAAATATACAGAGAAGGAATGTTCTTGGCACACAATAAGCTATACCCTCATACTGTACTGTCTAAGGGAATCAATATGGCACCTCCTCCTCCCATATGTATAAATACAAATATACAGAGAAGGAATGTTCTGGGCACACAATAAGCTATACCCTCATACTGTACTGTCTAAGGGAATCAATATGGCACCTCCCTCCTCCCATATGTATAAATACAAATATACAGAGAAGGAATGTTCTGGGCACACAATAAGCTATACCCTCATACTGTACTGTCTAAGGGAATCAATATGGCACCTCCTCCCCCCATATGTATAAATACAAATATACAGAGAAGGAATGTTCTGGGCACACAATAAGCTATACCCTCATACTGTACTGTCTAAGGGAATCAATATGGCACCTCCTCCTCCCATATGTATAAATACAAATATACAGAGAAGGAATGTTCTGGGCACACAATAAGCTATACCCTCATACTGTACTGTCTAAGGGAATCAATATGGCACCTCCCTCCTCCCATATGTATAAATACAAATATACAGAGAAGGAATGTTCTGGGCACACAATAAGCTATACCCTCATACTGTACTGTCTAAGGGAATCAATATGGCACCTCCTCCCCCCATATGTATAAATACAAATATACAGAGAAGGAATGTTCTGGGCACACAATAAGCTATACCCTCATACTGTACTGTCTAAGGGAATCAATATGGCACCTCCTCCTCCCATATGTATAAATACAAATATACAGAGAAGGAATGTTCTGGGCACACAATAAGCTATACCCTCATACTGTACTGTCTAAGGGAATCAATATGGCACCTCCCTCCTCCCATATGTATAAATACAAATATACAGAGAAGGAATGTTCTGGGCACACAATAAGCTATACCCTCATACTGTACTGTCTAAGGGAATCAATATGGCACCTCCTCCCCCCATATGTATAAATACAAATATACAGAGAAGGAATGTTCTGGGCACACAATAAGCTATACCCTCATACTGTACTGTCTAAGGGAATCAATATGGCACCTCCTCCTCCCATATGTATAAATACAAATATACAGAGAAGGAATGTTCTTGGCACACAATAAGCTATACCCTCATACTGTACTGTCTAAGGGAATCAATATGGCACCTCCTCCTCCCATATGTATAAATACAAATATACAGAGAAGGAATGTTCTGGGCACACAATAAGCTATACCCTCATACTGTACTGTCTAAGGGAATCAATATGGCACCTCCTCCCATATGTATAAATACACATATACAGAGAAGGAATGTTCTCCTACTAATAAGTTGTGTCTCTGCTTCCATTGCAGTACGTGGCATTTGCCTCGCTCTTCTTCATTCTGGTCTCCATCACCACCTTCTGCCTGGAGACCCACGAGACGTTCAATCCCATTGTGAATAAAACGGAAACTGAGATCGTTGGCAACGAGACCCAGTTCCGTTTCTACAGAGAGACGGAGACAGAAGCCTTCCTGACCTACATCGAGGGAGTGTGTGTGGTTTGGTTCACCTTCGAGTTCCTGATGAGGATTACCTTCTGCCCAAACAAGGTGGAGTTTATCAAGAACTCATTAAATATAATTGACTTTGTGGCCATTCTGCCTTTCTACCTGGAGGTTGGACTCAGTGGCCTGTCTTCCAAAGCTGCTAAAGACGTTTTGGGCTTCTTACGAGTGGTGCGATTTGTCAGGATTCTTCGAATTTTCAAGCTGACCAGGCATTTTGTAGGCCTGAGGGTTCTGGGACATACCTTGCGTGCCAGCACAAATGAATTCTTGCTGCTCATTATATTCCTGGCATTGGGAGTCTTAATCTTTGCCACAATGATCTATTATGCTGAGAGGATAGGTGCTAACCCAAATGATCCCAGTGCCAGCGAACACACACAGTTTAAAAATATCCCCATCGGCTTCTGGTGGGCGGTCGTCACCATGACCACGCTCGGATACGGAGACATGTACCCCAAGACTTGGTCGGGAATGCTGGTAGGAGCCCTATGTGCTCTTTCTGGAGTGCTGACCATAGCCATGCCCGTGCCAGTCATCGTGAACAATTTTGGAATGTATTATTCTTTAGCTATGGCTAAGCAGAAGCTACCAAAGAAAAAAAAGAAGCATATCCCGCGTCCGCCCCAACTGGGATCCCCCAATTATTGCAAATCTGTTGTAAACTCTCCGCACCACAGCACTCAGAGTGACACATGCCCGCTTGCCCAGGAAGAGATATTAGAAATTAACAGAGCAGGTAGGAAAACGCTTAGGGGGATGTCCATCTGATACAATGTCACTTCCATTGCTTGTAGAGATTTCTTCCTCGGTCCGACTCTTTCCATAGCAAATGGCTAGTGCATTGACCCATTCCTGTTCCTTGCCAGATGCTAGCCGCCAGTTCAGGGGCACAAGGCAATGAGGCACTTAAGGTCAGCCTGTAGTATTTAGGGCTTCAGAACTTACTTGGGAAGCCTTAGGAACGACCCTTAGATTAGTATCTAGCATATTCCAGATGAATATGCTATAGAGCATATAAGGAGATAAAGGCCAATAGGCCAGGCATTCATGTTGCACGCGTTTAGTTGGAAGGGAAAGAGCAAGGTACCTTGGGAAGTGGACATATATCTGTTAGGAGCAGCTATGTAGCTTCATGAGTGGCCACAGCACAAGGAACTCACTAGGAGTCCAATGTAGACGTAGGTACTGTAGGACATGTATTATATAGAGCATGCAAGGAAACCCAGTATACAGTATATTACATAGACAATAGCTTTTCTTATTAACCAACTGTGAGGAACTGGGAAAGGCTAAGGATCCAATGGCAGGAATGTTGGGTAATGGGGTTATTAGTGTGACAATCGGATTGCAGATGTACCCAGTTTGATGCCAGCAACACGCCCAGCTCAGCCAGTATTACAAACTAAGGGGACAGTCCACACATATAGGGAAATGTATGGGCATATCCCAATAATGCCATTTCTCAGTTCTATGAGAACAATGTCAGTGTTTTAGCCCTTAATCTACCTCTACTCATGGAACATCAGCAGCAGGGCAGGATTTAGTGTGGGGCAATTGTTTGGTAGTCTTACTGTCTCTATAAGGGACGACGATCTTTGCACCCCCCCAAGCTGTGTTGGAAGTGCAACTCTCAGCATCTCAGGGGTTCATGGGAGTTGTAGTGCAACCACAGCTGGTAGGTTGGATATCCTTAATTTCCACAGGTGAGGGGGGGGTCAATTTTCGCTGCATTCTTTGGGAATACGGACCGCAAGTTCAAAACAGAAAAGAGCCAAGTGACCGGGGAAGGTGTAGCACTACAGAATGAACGGTCGATAAGTATCCCCATCTATGTGTGTGTGTGTTTGTGTCTGTACAAATAATGTCGTGTGTGTGTCACTCGCAGCGACACACCACTTGTTCCTCATTAATTCTGCTCAATAATTCACCAGCAAGTTCCCTCCCTCCCCAAAGAGATGTGAATGGAGCTAAATGCACCTTGCTCAGGGCTTTTTGGAAAATGATTCTGACCAATCATTTTAGTGGAATATGTTTCTGTTACCATACCATGCATGCTGAGTGTGAGTGAGAAAACCAACTGCCACTCTCACCCTCTCTCTGGATTATATTAATCATTACCAAACATCACTGGGATAATCTGATGGGTGAGATTTACCCCTTCACATTCAGATCCTGCTTCAATCTGATCTGATGCCTCTGGTCAGGCAGAGAGATGAAGCCCAGATGGATAAAGAGGTGGCATTTGGGTTTTCTCCATCAATCCATACCAGCCAATTGTATCAGTATTTCTGTACATTAAATAGTTCTGCTTTCAAAACCAACATCTTTTAGCTGTGCAATGAGGCACCAGCAGCGACCATGTTTAAGTGCGTCTAATAGTTGTGTGCCGCTGGTCTTGTTGGTAGGATGGTAGAGTAAATATGAGGGCTGCCTTTCCTTTCTGCCTGTGCCATGAATTAAAAAGTGCTAATGCCCCACAGGGCCACAGCTTAAGGCACAAAGAGATCTCATATAACATGCTGAAGGGTCAGATGCAATGTAAATGATTATGTTATATAGCAAAGTCTAGAGACTCTTGGGGCCATAAAAATGTTTGGAGGTCCACATCTGGACCATGGACCTCCAATTGGACAAACCCTAGCTTAAAATGTAGACACATTTTGCTACAGTCAGATCTGTTATCAAATGATCCATGGTAGGCCAGATCCAGAACTTTCTATAAAACACACTTACAGTTTAGAACATTAGCAATACGACAAATTAGCCATAACCATCAGCCTTCTTTGTGGAACTATAGAGCCTACAGACCTCGCCCCCTCCCACACACAACAATCCTACCTACTTACAGACTATAGAGCCTTGAGGCCCAACTCCCTCCCACACACAACAATTCTACCTACTTACAGACTATAGAGCCTATAGGCTTAACTCTCTCCTATACACAACAGTCCTACCTACTTACAGATTATAGAGCCTACAGGTCTAACTCCCTCCTATACACAACAATCCTACCTACTTATAGACTATAGAGCCTTGAGGCCCAACTCCCTCCCACACACAACAATTCTACCTACTTACAGACTATAGAGCCTATAGGCTTAACTCTCTCCTATACACAACAATCCTACCTACTTACAGATTATAGAGCCTACAGGTCTAACTCCCTCCTATACACAACAATCCTACCTACTTATAGACTATAGAGCCTACAGGCGTAACTCCCTCCTATACACAACAATCCTAACTACTTACCAACCATAGAGCTTACAGGCCGAACTCCCTTCTATACACCACAATCCTACCTACTTACAGACTAAAGAACTTAAAGGCTTAATACCCACCAACACCATGACACTTCCACTGACAGAAATTATGGAGCTACTGATCTTAGAGATTCACCTCCCAAGAGTAACATAACAATCACACAAATTATAAAACCATAAAGCCCAGAGGTCTAACGCTCACCTACATTTGACAATCCTACATATTTATAGACTAAAGAGCCTAGAGGGCTATCTCCCATATTTAGTATGACATTCTTACCTACTCCAACTATAGAGCCAAAAGGTCTAATTTACTTAAGGAACCATAGAGTCTACAGGTCTAATGCCCACTATAACTATTCCACCTACTTACAAACAATGACATAATGATATATGATGACAACAATTGTATTATAAAGCCTAGAGATCAAATTCAAATTTGTACCATGTCGATCTCACCCATTTATGAGCACAGAGCCTAGAGATCTAATCATAACCTATACAATGACAATGGTTAGCGAAGTCTAGTGGTTAGAAGTCCATCTTTACTTTACTTACTTAGCCTTCCCATGTGCAGGTCTGGACTGGCAATCTGTGAGTCCTGGCAAATACCAGAGGGGCTGCAGTAAGATGCCATAGAAAGTGACTATTAAGTGGGCTGGTGGGGCTCTTTGGGCCTCTGTGTACTAGCAATGCCAGGGCGTATTTTGAATCCCAGTCAAGTCCTGCCCATGTGTTATTGATCTATCAAGCCTTGAGGATTAAACCCCTCACCTATACCATAACAATCGCACCAATGTATAGAATATAGAGCTCTATACTCCTCCAACACATGACAATCTTCCCTACTTATACAGACTTGATGTCTAACTCTTATGTACAATATGACAATGTTATGTGCTAAAAATATACAGCTTAGAGGTCTAATCAACTTAGAGGAGAAACAAACCATAGAAAAAAACCCTACCCTACATAGACCCCCCCCATCTCCCCCCAAACCTAGCTGCACCCTCCTGGGCAAAGTCCCCTAACCCTTTACTTACCCCTCCGTGGAGATTCTGTCCAGCAGGGTTCACGGGCACCATCTTCAGACGCTTCGGTAATCTTTGGAATGAGACCAGCGGTTGCTCCAACTGCACATGCACCGCTTTGTCTCATTACGAAGATTACCGAAGAGAAGAAGATGGTTGCAGTGAATTCCACTGGACAGAATCTGCAAATGAGTTATGAGTTAGGGGCATTTGCCCGGGGGGCAGCTAGGCTGGGGGGGGGGGGCGAGGGAGGGGGTCTATGAAGGGTAGGGGTTTTTTTATTAAGGGTTTGTTTCTCTTTAAAGGAAGCATATACTACGACAACCCTACCTCCTCATGGACTTGCAGAGCCTAGACATCCATCTCCAAGGCATACAATAACAATACCATAACAATTATGGAACCACAGAGATTAGAGGTCTAACTGGCAACTACACAACGACAAGCTCACCTACTTTAAGCAATTTACAGAAACGGAGAATCTAGAAATGTCTCGAATGTAGGCTTCACTGCCTGTTCTGAGGTAGGCTTTACTCTTTAAAGCACTAAATAGAACCTACTCAATGGCAGAAATAAAGACAAACACAAGATACACAAATAATTATAGGGCAGTTAATGTTTTTGCCCTCTTGAGGCCACCCTCAAGTCTACATAAAGCCTTTTAACCACCTGTAACCTTCTGTAGCTCTTGTCTGTTATTATCAATAACAATAGTCTCTCCTGATCTACAGTCACTTTCCACTGAATATAATATAATAAAAAAAGACACAAGCCATTGTTATGCATCTTTGTTTGGACTATGAGCATGGCCAAAATGTCTGGTGTCTGGGTCTGGCTGGAGGCATCTTGACACCTTGTACAAATGCCTGACTCCTCCATCCAATGAACATTAAAAGCTTGATGCACCAACATGTTAATGGTTTCCCTGTGACAAAATTCACATGCCAACTTTTTAGTTTCACACATAACATCACACATTACATGAACACTGCAAAAACAAATGAGACACTTATTTATTTACATGTAAAACCAAGGCAGTAACTCATGGCAACCAAATTTTATCTCACACCCGTGCCATAAATTTAGAATTTCCACTACATATAAGGGATAAAATACACCTACTATAAATAATAAGGATATTAGAAGCCACTGAGGGGTTGTGACCATATAAAGGCACAAGGCTGCAGGCTGAGTTATACAGGGAACTCTGAGTATCACTCATGTATTATAAGGGATAATGTACCCCCTACTATAAATAATAAGGATATTAGAAGCCACTGAGGGGTTGTGACCATATAAAGGCACAAGGCTGCAGGCTGAGTTATACAGGGAACTCTGAGTATCACTCATGTATTATAAGGGATAATGGACCCCCTACTGTAAATGATAAGGATATTAGAAGTCACTGAGGTGTTGTTATGTGACCATATAAAGGCACAAGGCTGCAGGCTGAGTTGTACAGGGAACTGTGAGTATCACTCATGTATTATAAGGGATAATGTACCCCCTACTGTACATGATAAGGATATTAGAAGTCACTGAGGGGTTGTTCTGTGACCATATAAAGACACAAGGCTGCAGGCTGAGTTATACAGGGAACTCTGAGTATCACTCATGTATTATAAGGGATAATGTATCCCCTACTGTAAATGATAAGGATATTAGAAGTCACTGAGGGGTTGTTCTGTGACCATATAAAGACACAAGGCTGCAGGCTGAGTTATACAGGGAACTCTGAGTATCACTCAGGTATTATAGGGGATTATGTACCCCCTACTGTAAATTATAAGGATATTAGAAGTCACTGAGGGGTTGTTCTGTGACCATATAAAGGCACAAGGCTGCAGGCTGAGTTATACAGGGAACTCTGAGTATCACTCAGGTATTATAGGGGATTATGTACCCCCTACTGTAAATGATAAGGATATGAGGTCACTGTGAGGTTCTGTGACTATATAAAGGCATAAGGAAAAAGGTTGCGTTATACAGGGAACTCAGAGTTCTATAACGAGGAGGGAAATCTTTTCATATAACCATGATAGGACAGGCACAAGTACTATAAGGAGGAGGAGGACAATGTTCTCATATAACCATGATAGGAATTTTTTTTTACAGAATTTATAGGTGCATCTTCAGCCACCCATAATTGCCTTTTTTATGTCACTATCAAGACCAACATTGGCATCTCACCCCACTGACTTCAGTGCCAACATTTTGCTGCCACCACCTCTGCTTATTTTTACATTGCATTTAAAATGATTTGGTTAATATCCTGACAGAAAACAAAGTTATTGCCATGTGGTTCCAGACAAGTGTCCAATAAAGTAACCAGTTCCAACCTGTCCCATCAACATGATATGATTGTGCTCTGCGGATACGTTGAACACATGAAATAGATTTTTTTTATATTCAGCGTAGGTTTTCTTTCAATCACAAGTTGTTCCCACTTTCTTTGACAAGCCACTATGGGAATTTCCCTTTTACCCTCCACTTATTATCTCACCAGGTTTATTTTGTCTAAATGAATTCCTTTTTTTGTTTGTTTTACATTTTTCCTCCCTAAAGTGTAGTGTAATTGGAAGATAATTGGTGCCTTTATTACACACCTCGTAGCTCTAAATAGCTCCCAAATCTAACGTTCTTCTCTCACTACAATCAAGTGTTTCCAATAGCATTCTGCTTCTATGTTTGAAGATTCCAAAGTGAATGGAGATGTGGCCAAGGCGGCGTTGGCAAATGAAGACTGCCCCCACATAGACCAGACTATAATGCCCGATGAGGCCCTGTCCTTTACGCAGTCTAGCACTCGCGAGAAAGGTGGGCCTTACTTTCTCCTTTCACCAGAGGAATATCCCAGCCCACCTGATGGAGGAATAAGGAAGGGTATGTAGAAGAGTTTTGGACTGGATAGATTTAGCTGTAGATATCTAATATTCACACAGTACCCAAGACAATGGATTCTAAATATATACATACCCTGTTATTCTATACAGTTGCCACATTGTTCAGGACCACCAAGGCCTTATCACTACCAGGATTCCAATAATAGTTCCAGTTCTCTGGCAACTGATTGCATTCATTTTTTTGCATTGGCTCCACAAAAGGCTCAGGTTTGAGGAGTCAAAAACCTTAAATGTAAGTGCAAGTGTAGAATGGAATCCACTTGGGTCTCACCAGAATGGCACAAGAAGCCAACGAGGGCACTGATTTAGGGCAGTGTGTGAGGACCACTCCAGCTATTTGCCAATACCATCACCACCTATATCTTATTTGTAACTGGCATATTTGTACCTAGTCTAATGCCAGTTGATTGCACTGAATATAATCCCTCCTGATCAGGAGACAAGAGATATGCATTTTCCCTAGCTAATGTTCACATACAAACAAGCCAGGCATTTGGCAGTTCGGCAACCTATTCTATTTTGAGCTTTGGTGCAGTCAGATATTTCTATGTACTGGATACAATCAGAGCAGGCTAATCATTTCCATATCCTTATTTTACTGCACGTAGGTGATTAAACAAGACGTTAATAACTTGGGGGCTTGCTCTTGGCTGTTCAATACATTATGAGGCTTCTCTTTATGGAGGTATGAATTGTGTCTCATACTGTAATTGATCCAAGAAGCAATCTCGGAGCAGAGGAAAAGGAACCCACTCGGTAAATGTTAGCACTTTTTGTGGCCCATCAGATGTCTGTTCCAAACATTGTTATTGTCTGTACTTAATTCCATTGTCTGTTACTGTGTAAACTTTCTGAGCTGCAATTATATGCATGTCTGCAAGCAACAATATAGCTGCATGCTCTCTCGTTCCGCGCAAGCTAATGGGTTGTATCACTATGGCAACAGGAAGAATCAGTCCAGTACGATGTGCATGGAACATAAAAAAACTAGTAGATGCTACATTCATCCCATCTTATGTATCCCTGGTACTGGCAGGTCAGAGCTCTGGCTCAGTCTGAATCTCTGGGCTTCACTAGAGATGAATCTGGATCTCTGTGATTCACTAAAGATTAATCTGGATCTCTATGTGTCACTCTAGAATGAATCTGGATCTCTATGTTTCACTAGAGATGAATCTGGATCTCTATGTTTCACTAGAGATGAATCTGGATCTCTGTGTCACTAGAGATGAATCTGGATCTCTATGTTTCACTAGAGATGAATCTGGATCTCTGTGTCACTAGAGATGAATCTGGATCTCTGTGAGTCACTAAAGATGAATCTGGATCTCTATGTGTCACTCTAGAATGAATCTGGATCTCTTATGTTTCACTAGAGATGAATCTGGATCTCTGTGAGTCACTAAAGATTAAGCTGGATCTCTATGTGTCACTCTAGAATGAATCTGGATCTCTATGTTTCACTAGAGATGAATCTGGATCTCTGTGAGTCACTAAAGACTAATCTGGATCTCTAAGTGTCACTCTAGAATGAATCTAGATCTCTATGTTTCACTAGAGATGAATCTGGATCTCTGTGAGTCACTAAAGATTAAGCTGGATCTCTATGTGTCACTCTAGAATGAATCTGGATCTCTTTATGTTTCACTAGAGATGAATCTGGATCTCTGTGATTCACTAGAGGTGAATCGGGATCACTATGTGTCACTAGAGGTGAATCTGGATCTCTGTGATTCACTAGAGATGAACCTGGATCTCTATGTGTCACTAGAGATGAATCTGGATCTCTCTGTTTCACTAGGGATGAATGTGTGTTTCACTAAAGTTGAATCTGGAACTCCATTACTATAGACATATATCTGTTTTCTGTGTTGCGCCCTGAATACATTTCTGCTGCAAAGATTCCAGTAACTAAGTATCTGTTTCATTAGCGTCAGATCCCGTTCTTGGCTTTTCCCTGTGAACAGGTCTGAATCTTTCAGTAAAAAAGATCTGGATCTATACCCCAAACCCCTCAGAGATAGACTTGGATGTTGCACTGTAGATGCACCTGGGCAAGAGCTTGGGTTACAGATTTATCGGGGTTCCAATATGACCCTGTTTGAGCCATTACAAGAGCATTTTGGATCTTCTGTTTCACTAGATTATTTAGGAACATTCAAATCTCCCTTTAATGTGCAGATTCGTCTGTTCTCTATATATCCAGCTGAACAGGGTCTAGTGTTTTAGTAATAAAGTAAACCCAAGATTCCATTTAGTCCTGGGATTTGTAGAAGATTCCCTAAATAATCCCAAAGCCACCCTCTGTCCTGCAAAGATTTTATTGTGTGGGGGGAGGAATCCAGTGAATCAAGTGCAAACCAAGGGAGGCCATGAAATCGGTATAGATAGGTGCACTACTTGGAGATTTACACGCTTCTCCTCTCTGTGTTCACAAGTTGCCAGCAATATTACTCTAAACAACTCTTGCACCCGTTCACAATACAAAACCCTCACCCAAAGTCCAGTAATAAAGCTGGTTGCAAGTGTATTGCATAATTCATGGTTATGATGCTCCGTGGAGTAAAAGTTCTTTTAATTTCTCCATAGTTGTGCATAGATGGCCCGGTGGATAATGTTGCCAAGTGATACGACTCTCAGCATGACCGTGCATGGAAACCCCGCTGCTCGAGTGACTTTATTCCTTAGTACATTCTGTTTTCGATTCACTGCTGTACTTTGCATTCCATATTCCAAAGGATAGAATGCTGTAAAAGAGTAGCCAACAAACCATTGCCATGAACTTTCTTCTGGGACTTTAATTCTCATTATCTTGTTAAGAGGTCCTTGGTCCATCAACCCATCCATCTCCTAGCATGGATCAGTATCTAAATGATTAATCACCCTCATCCATGATGTCTTGTCCCATGATATCCGTCATGGGCACGGCTTATAACTGGGGTACAAAAGTATTGACTAGTGACAGATAATAACCATAAGTGGGCATTATACATATATAGGTTATTGGTGGGCCATACACTGCATGATACTGATTTACAGTATAGGAAGAAGGGTGAATGTATCTAATCATATCTATTCAAGTGGCAAATGCTCATACTAGTAGAGTGTTAACCTGGCTGTTAATGGATCCGCTGGCTGCTGGAAAAATCGGAAACGACTGAAGATTCGCTATTTCTCAGGATTATTTATGAGCCATAGGAACCCTGCGAGAGTCTGCAACAAACACAGTAGGATGAATTGTTGCATGGGCACCTAATACATTAGAAAGCAATATTCAGATGCAATGAGCTCTCAGCTCTGGCTGACTGCATGGGGAAAATAACTCCATTGGACGCCTCTGCATGTACTGCTTCTCCTCTGTCTTCTTTCTTTAAAAGCTTGATGTGAGCGCACGTGGAAGATGCTAAGTTTCCATTGTGTTCCGTTTACAGGGAAGTTTTTGCAAAGGGCGTCCTGTCATTGCTAAATATATGCAAGCAGAGGCAGTCAGTGCTTGGGGATGCTGGCGTGGCAGGAAAGGCTGGTACTCACCTTGGTGGAAGGAGCAGAGGCCAGCAAGTACTACTACTGCGCAGGATAGACGGACAGTGCTGCAGGAGCTGAGGCCATGCTTGTTCAGTATGGAGATGCAGGCTTTTCTACGGCCAAACGGAACAAACTAAGAGAATAGTTTTCTACATTTCTGTCTCGCATGGATTGCATGATGTAAAATAAGATGAAACAAACTGGGATTGTACATTCCCAAAAAGGCATATATTTTCATTTAAAGCTCTTTAATTTTACATACCTTATGTAGCAAAAATGTAAAACATTAGAAACTGTATAATGATTTGCTCTGGATCGCTTATTTTCTACACAGACCAATAGTTCAAGTGCAATCGGCAGCCATCGGTCATATTGACCACCCCTACATACAGTACATCATCGATAGATCCACACCAACAATGATTGTCCCGCTGGGCACATTTATTTAACGTCTCTGTTGGCATGCTTGTGAAACCAGGGACCTAGACTCCCAATAGAAATGGAGGAGCTAGGTTTATTTTGCAGTTAAGGCTCTATTGTATATTATCGGTGTGTATAAAAAAAAATCTAATATGAATATTCTTCTTAAAAGATTGTTCTTATTAAAATGATCATTATGAATTTAAACATAAGAAAATATGTTACGTTTAATGCTGGGACTTGTGAAGAACACAATTCAGCAAAAGTCTGAGAACCAAGGACAGTATTGTATGCAACTGAACCTTCCTTGAGCAAAGATGCATGCAGAATGTTATGCAAACACAATCTAGCATGAAATAAATTTTCTATCATGGTTTTACTGCCTGCTGTATGCATACATAGAGCTTCAACTGAACATCTTCTGATTAAAAAAAGAGAATATTTTCTGTTATATATCTCCTGAATAGACAGGAGCTGTCCCTACTCTGTCACTGGCACACCCAGAAAGGTAAGTCCCCAGTGTGACTACAAATACAGAAGCGTGGCTTGACAGGCAGCATGATGCATGCCTGGGAGGCTTCTGCTGCATGTCTGATGGCTCTTAAAGCTTCACTCACACTGGGTTGATGAAGTGTCACAAGCCCTTAATGACACTTACATGAAAAAGGAACAAACCACTTAATGAAATATACCTTAATCTATACAATATAACCTCACTGTCCGGTCATTCTTCTCTACAGAGATAAAAAAAACTTCAACAAAGAGAGTCAATGTCTAATCACGCAGGAGGTGGTACCATTCTCTCTTGCCTGTGTTACTCAAGAAAGAGCAGTTCCTTGGGTTTTAGAATGGAGAGTGGCATTCTTTATTCCTTTAGATCATGAGAAGAAGATTAGCTGACCGTTGTTACCACAACATTCTCAGTTCCTCAGGTGATGGAATGGAAAGTACATTTCTAATTCAACTGGGACATGGAAACATTCTTGGTTTCATAGCATTCTCAGCAAGAATGTTGGGATGAAGAGTAGTTTTCTTAATTCCTTCATGGGAAGAAGTTTATCATTCTTGGTTCTACAGCATTCTCAGTTCCTCGGGTGATGACTGTAGAGTTCTTAATTCCTATAGGTCCTGGCAAAGTTAGCATTCTTGGTTCTACAGCACTCTCAGTTCCTCGGGTGATGGAATGGAGAGTAGAATTCTTAATTCTTATAGGTCATGGGAAGAAGGTTAGTGTTCTTAGTTCTACAGCATTATCAGTTCCTCAAGCGTTGCATTGGAGAGTAGAATTCTGAATTCCTGTATGTCATGGGAAGAAGGCTAGCATTCTTAGTTCCACAACATTCTCAGTTCCTCAAGTGTGAATGGGAGAGTAGGGATGTAGCGAACTGCCGATTTGGTGTTCGCGAACACCGGCAAAAAATGCGAACGTTCGCGGACAGTTCACGAACTTCGAACCCTCGCTAAAATCGTTCGATCCGAACGATCGAAGGATTTTAAACGTTCGATCGAAGGATTTTCATTCGAATCGAACGATCGAACGTTTTAAAATCGTTCGATTGAATGAAAATCATTCGATCGAATGCTTACAATCGTTCGAACGAATGGAAATCGTTCGATTTTTAGCGGTCGAAGGAATTCGAATGGTCGAACGATTTTTATTCGAATCAAACGCGAACTCAAAATGCGAACATTCCCAAACGTTCGCGAACATTCGGCGGATGCGAACGGTCGAAGTTCGCGCGAACTAGTTCGCCGGCGAACAGTTCGCTACAGAGAGTAGAGTTCTTAATTCTTATAGGTCATGGGAAGAAGGCTTTCTTGGTTCTACAGCATTATCTGCTCGTCAAGTGTTGGAATGGAGAGTAGATTTCTTAATTTTTATAGGTCCTGGGAAGAAATGTACCATTGTTGGTTCCACAGCATTCTTATTTCCTCAGGTGTTGGGATGGAGAGAGGCATTCATGGTTGTATTAGGTCATGAAAAACAGGTAGCATTTTTGGTTGCACAGGTTTTGGGATACAGAGTATGATTTTCTATTACTAGCTGTGTTGGTTGAGATAATATTTTACAATTCCCTCAGGTTTAGGGGTGAAGCATAACATTTTCAGTTCCCTTGTGTTTTATAATGTAAAGTATGATTTACAGTTCCATCCAGTTTTTGAAAGGAAGTGTAGCATTAACGGCTTCAAATGTTGAGAAGGAGAGTGACATTCTTTCTTCCCGTTTGTCTTGAGATGAAGGGTAACATGCTGAGCTTCTTTCTCATCTCTGATAGACAGTACCATTCTTAGTTCCCTGATGGTAGGTATTAGAGAAGTATCCCAATGATCTCCTGTCGCAATACTTTGTGGTGTGAAGGGTAGGCCTATTTTATCAGCAGGGATTTTCTTGCTTTTGCTCACATACAGACACTGGAAGAACTCATGTAATAGGGCCTGCATGCAATCATTACATGTAGCCACTTGTGTTTCTACCCAGGTTCTAGTGCAGTGCATTGCTATAGGCAGCTGGCACATAAACAAAACCCTTTATACTGAATAGATATTTGTAGCACATGTATAACATCGACTGTATATCTACTGTGACATACAGTAATTAAATGCTAGAAAAAATGTGCTGAAACACATCAACCAATAGGGTTAATGGCTCCTGCTCCATCAAGTTAGAAATCTGAATCTCAAGAAATGTGTATCACAGTGAGGCGGCTCCATTTCTTTCACTCCATTTCTTGCATTCAGGCCATTATCAGACTAACGTTGATTCAAATAGAGGGGCATGTTTACTAACATTGGAGATAAATATTTGGAGAGATTTCTGGAGATGTTGCCCATAGCAACCAATCAGATCTTTGCTGGCTGTTTAAATCTAATTGCTGATTGGTTGCCATGGGCAACATCTCCAGAAATCTCTCCAGATATTTATCTCCAATGTTAGTAAACATGCCCCAGAATATCTTTCATAAATGAAAGGGTCTGGATTTAGTTCCTAAGAAGTGAGATTAACCAATGCAAATGCTATTCACAGTTCTCTACAACACTAGAGAATAAAAGACTCCAGTGCATACCTGAATGTTAGGGCTCCCCGTCTGTGCAAAGAATGTGTAGGGGTTAAACTACTACCACTGTTACAGACTGACTGGGTGGAGAGACACACATACAGGCAGACAGACAGACAGAACAGTAATTACACATAGGAATAAAGAGCAGTTTTGCCCAAGAAGTACAAGGCAACAGTGACAAACGTTGGGGAGAGACACATAAGTAGGAGGAACTGTGCTACAGAGCACACACTCTAGCGGTGTCCTGCTGTCCTAGAATAATCAGCAGAAAGAGCCAGTCATGTGTACAGTCACGGAATGAAAACCAAAAGCTGCAGGATTCTACTTGTATTCCCCAGGCCCAACAGAACCCTCACCCCAAATTCAACTCACCCAGATCTTTTGCAGCATAAAAGTATTTGTCCTCGTTTACCAACCATGTTGGCCCAGTCCAGAAGCACCGGTCTGTAATATCCAACCAATGGGGTCCAACAGTTGGACCCTTCCTATACTGCAAGGGGCTTACCCCATGTATTAAGGCACATTTTGGGGAATCATCAGGTTGAGCAGAAAATAAGCACAGTGAGTATTCCTTGTACAAGACTAATCATTAGCTTTACCTGATAGGGTGCCACAGGATTTTGATTCCATACAATTGCCAGTAAGTCAGCACACTGCATGCTTGAGGGCATAGAATAAGGTAGAGAAGCACTACAGCAGGCTGAGAAGCATAATAATCTCTCGTAGGGCCACTTGAGGCCGGTATGGACAGCCCTGAGTTACAGTATGGCCCACTTACCTGGTCCCAGTACTCACAAAGAGTGTATTACTGTTAGTCTTGCCTCCATTACACCCGAGGAGATCATTAAGCACTAGTGTGGGTTCATATGAGCATTTATTTCTAGATTACATGTGATGAACAAGCAGCCCATCTGCACATGGTACATCTCTTGTGATACTCTTGTGCATCTTTGCACTGTTTGTGCATGCGGATTCCGTGCCTATGCTGGGAGTTGTCAGCAAGTCAGTATTACAGGCAGCTTCATGCATTCTAACCTGGGTTAATACAAAGAGCCATGGAGTGTCCAGCTCCACAGCCAATCAGGTCCACGCGGGCAGCAGGAGGGATGCCGACCAATGTTGGGACAGACACGTTGGTTTCGGAGCCAATTCCACACATTCCGTGCTCATTCCAGCCCCAGGAATATAACAGTCCACCTGAAAGACAGGGACAGACGCATGACTGCAATGCTCTCACCCTATCAGTGCCAACCACTGGGACATTGTACGGGGCAGAAACATATCCCTGATATCCTGAGTTAGAATATGGGCAAGACTGACAGAACTGAATCATACACCAGTGCCCTGTATGAAGCACAGATCAGAAGGTGGCGCTGTTCTGTTGAAGGCCTATGGGAAAAAGTGGTGGGTTGTACTACCACTTGCCATCAGTGTCAGACAGAAATCATCTCTAAACCTGATGTTCCCGAATTTTATTAGCAGTAGCTTTAGAATGAAGCCCTCCATCCATGTCAGAGCCCTTATTGTCATCAGCAGGAAGAGGTTAAAGCACAGTAAACACAATATGATAATTGGTCCTTTATTGTTCCACAAACAGCTCCCTCCCCTGTTTTTATAACCCAGCCCGGAATGATCTTGAGAGTCCGGATTCCAGGCTTCGTGCAGAGGGAAGGGTCTGGTTTATGTTAGGAAATGCCATGCTTACAGCAGCCCCCCCGTAATGAAATGGCAAAATGATTGCTTAGTAGTGCAAGGCAGACGGGTTGGAGCTGATGAAACTTATACAGAACCCCACTGAGCAGAGAAAACTTATTGCTGATCCAATAACTGGGCACTTCATTTAATCGAGGCCAAAGTGCCCAAAGTAAATGCTGACAGGCTCTTATCTGCACAAGCACATTTATTCCCCAGAGCTCCGGGTACAAACAGCCTCCCGTTCCAAATGCTTCGCTATTTATGACCAGAGGATTGACGGCCGCCGGGACTTCTGGGATAGAGACAATATGGGGCTGAAATGGAGAAATGACACAGCAGGAACCAAAAGCCTTAGTGAGAAATGATCTGATCAGAATAATGTGACTGTAGGTTGGACACAATGGGAAGGTGTCTGTAGTCTGTACCTACATATAGAGTGTGGGGCAGCAGGAATGGAGAATCTTCCTATAGAGTGTGGGGCAGGAGGAATGGAGTATGTTCCTACAGAGTGTGGGGAAATGGAGTGAGTAAATAAAGGAAATGGACAGATTGTTAATGGAAGAGAAAATAATGTTTTTCACATGAGAGGTTTTGGGCAAATGAAGCGGGATATTAATTGCAGCAGAATGTTTGCCCCGGGGCAATAAGAGATGGCTTCAGTGATGAAGTGAGTGCAGGCAGTTGGAAATGATCTATGTATTATTTGGCACAGATGTAAGTGCACGTGCCCTCAATAAGATCACATGTGTTTTCCCAGAACCATCACGGCATCCATTGTGAGTCCAAATAATAGATTCTTAGACAAGGCCCAGGTGAGAGCCAGGGATACTGGACTCTGCATGTTGGCATAAGCCATAGCACAGAGGGCACACACTGATCCTGTGCAGTTAGTTCTAGACACAGGAGCTCACACTGAAAGATCACTGGGGTGAGAGATGCCACTAGTACTGGGCACAAACTCTGTGAGTGACACACAGAGAATGGACCTCGTGGACCTGGACACAGACAAGCAAAGGCCCAAAATCTTCTTCATGGGTTACATCTCCCTTCTCCCTCCCACTATACAGTTTATCTAACATCAACCAATCAGCAGCCTCATACTGGGACCCAGTGTCACAAAATCCTACCAAAATCTGTATCAGAGTAATACATTTTATATATTCTAACCAGATAGTTTGTGGCAATATACTGGCACGTATTGGCTGAGGGTTATGGAGAAAGCAGGGAAAGATGGAGACGGTAGGGCAAGACGGAGACGGTAGGGCAAGACGGAGACTGTAGGGCAAGACGGAGACAGTAGGGCAAGACAGAGACAGTAGGGCAAGATAGAGACAGTAGGACAAGACGGAGACTGTAGGACAAGACGGAGACTGTAGGGCAAGACGGAGACAGTAGGGCAAGACAGAGACAGTAGGGCAAGATAGAGACAGTAGGACAAGATGGAGACAGTAGGGCAAGATGGAGACAGTAGGGCAAGATGGAGACAGTAGGGCAAGATGGAGACAGTAGGGCAAGATGGAGAAAGTAGGAAAATATGAAGGCAGTAAGGTTAAATGGAGACAGTAGGACAAGATGGAGACACTAACACTACACCCTGACGCTGTTCTGGAAGTACAACTCCCAGCATCCCTGATATCCTCTGGTTGCAGTAAAACAGCAGCAGAAAGGTCGATACAAACAGTTCCAATAACAACTCTAGTGGCATGAATGGATATGTGCGCTGCCACTGGATTCCCCAGAAGGAGTTAAACACGGGAAGATTTCCACATCAGTGAGTGCAGAGCCAAGTCAGACGGCAGTGGGCATTGAAGCAGCAGAATTGGGGAAGCTGTACTGACCTGACAGAGTATTTTTAGCTGAAATAAAATAGGTCACTTCCCCTTCATTCATTCAGTGCCCCATTGGTGCAGGAAACAACAAAAACCCTGTGCCCGTCCTCTTTATTAGTCCTATGATCAAGATTAATAAAATTCACTCTCAGCTGCTCTTTACTGTCTAACTATTCCACTGACCAATCACTCAATACTGGACTGGACTGGTCAGTGTATGGCCACCTAACTTACACAATCCCTGATAGACAATGACCGGGGGAATTTATGGGTAATAAACTTATCTGTAGCAAGCTATGTCACTGGAGAAGTAAGGGGATATGATCACTATAAATAAATAAATATATAAGGAGATATGATCGCTATATATATAAATATATAAGGGGGATATGATCACTATGTGTATATATATATATATATATATATATATATATATATATATATATATATATATGGGGATATGATCACTATATATAAATATATAAGGGGATATGATCACTATATATAAATATATAAGGGGATATGATCACTATATATAAATATATAAGGGGGATATGATCACTATATATAAATATATAAGGGGATATGATCACTATATATAAATATATAAGGGGGATATGATCACTATATATAAATATATAAGGGGGATATGATCACTATATATAAATATATAAGGGGATATGATCACTATATATAAATATATAAGGGGGATATGATCACTATATATAAATATATAAGGGGGATATGATCACTATATATAAATATATAAGGGGATATGATCGCTATAAATAAATATATAAGGAGATATGATCGCTATATATATAAATATATAAGGGGGATATGATCACTATGTGTGTATATATATATATATATATATGTGTGTGTATATATATATGTGTGTATATATATATATATATATATATATATATATATATATATATATATGTGTGTATATATATATATATATATATGTGTGTGTATATATATATATGTGTATATATATATATATATATATATATATATATATATGGGGGATATGATCACTATATATAAATATATAAGGGGGATATGATCACTATAAATAAATATATAATATATAAATATATAAGGGGGATATGATCACTATATATAAATAAGAGGATATAATCACTATATATAAATATATATTTATATATAGTGATTATATCCTCTTATATATTTATATATAGTGATTATATCCTCTTATATATTTATATATAGTGATTATATCCTCTTATATATTTATATATAGTGATCATATCCCCCTTATATATTTATTTATAGTGATCATATCCCCCTTATATATTTATATATAGTGATCATATCCCCCTTATATATTTATATATAGTGATCATATCCCCCTTATATATTTATATATAGTGATCATATCCCCCTTATATATTTATATATAGTGATTATATCCTCTTATATAAGGGGGATATGCTCACTATAAATAAATATATAAGGAGATATGATCACTATATATAAATATAGGGATGACTTTGACATAGTTGTTCAGCTTAAATATATTGCAATAAATGGACAAACAATTCCTGTTTTGTTTAAAGGGTAATGCATTTTTCAGTAGCAGTATGCACAAAATGGGTTGAGTGCAGAGGACTCTTGTATGTATCTAAATATATAAGGGGATATAATCACTATATATAAATATATAAGGCGGATATGATCACTATAAATAAATATATAAGGGGATATGATCACTATAAATATATAAGGGGATATGATCACTATATATAAATATATAAGGGGGATATGATCACTATATATAAATATATAAGGGGGATATGATCACTATATATAAATCTATTAGGGGATATGATCACTATATATAAATATATAAGGGGATATGATCACTATATATAAATATATAAGAGGGATATGATCACTATATATAAATCTATTAGGGGATATGATCACTATATATAAATATATAAGGGGACACGATCACTATATATAAATATATAAGGGGATATGTTCACTATATATAAATATATACGGGGGATATGATCACTATATATAAATATATAAGGGGATATGATCACTATATATAAATATATAAGAGGGATATGATCACTATATATAAATCTATTAGGGGATATGATCACTATATATAAATATATAAGGGGACACGATCACTATATATAAATATATAAGGGGATATGTTCACTATATATAAATATATACGGGGGATATGATCACTATATATAAATATACAAGGGACAGCTGATTAAAGGAATGGAATATATAAATGTATATATAAACTCGCTCAGGTTATTAGGAGTAGAAATATACCCCTGTGGCCCCTCCATGTTGCTCTCTCCTTGCTAATGACATATGGGGGTCCTGGCCAGGCAGCACATTGATTATTCATGAGGTTATTACATCCCATAATGATATTTATACAGAAGTGGACTGGCTATTAAACTCAGACAGAAATCCCATTATCCCCCCATTTATCATTTTCCTGTTCCACACACACACTTTCCCAATCATTGTGTCGCATCTTGTGCAGAAGTTTAGTGGGTGCTGAGGGGCCAACAATATTACTGCAGCTACTACCTCTCAGCTTCATAGAACCAAATAAGAAAAAATCCAAAAGCAGATACAGGTTCCTCCCACTTCATTATTTAAATGGCCTTCTGCCAACTCTGCCACCAACGTCTGCTCCCAGGAGGCGGAGCCAAGCCCTTGATTGGTTGGAAGGGTAGCCCAATAATCATGCCACAGAATTCAGCTACCAATACCCAGTGCCTTATGCCCGTGAGACTGAGCCTGGTTGGACATTCCACATTTATTTGCCCCAGACTTTGCCCATTGCTAGGGGCCAATCCCTGTTCCATGGTTAATTTTGGGAGGGGAGCATCACATATCATTAAACTGTAGGAGCAATGAATGGGGAGGGTGCAATAAAAAGCAGTGCAGCTGCTCTCGGGATGCTGGGGGGCACACAGCTGGGTATTCCTCGCTTCTCTGGCTATTTCTCCCAAACAAGTGCCAGGGAGTGCCAAGAAAGCAAAGGTTTGTATTAACAATAATGTGGCCCCCCACGTATCGGCACAATGGAAAGGGAATTGTTCAGACAACAGCTGGGCCACCCGGGACGAGCTATAAGACTCCTTGTCACCCTGTGAAACCCTCCAGCCAACGTTCTGCCTTCATATCAATATGGCTGTGCTGTACGTGCCCATGATGAGGGGTACAGGTCCTTTTGCAAGTGGTAACCATAGCAGCGGGAGCAACTGATTGTGACACAGGTGCAAGGGATCTCTGGGCATGGAGTGGGCATTATGGGCAAGCTGCCCGAGTGTTGTGCCCATGGCTGCTCTTATTCTGCACCTGGAAAATAACACACCGTGAGTATGTAACACGTGTATTTACAGAGAGGAGCGCTTGTGTTACATGTAGTGAGGGAACAATGGAGGACTGCACTCACTTTTGTCCCATTCATAAATAAGCCCTACATTTAGAAAATGCTTGCGAGGCTCCTGCATGGGGCCCCATCAGAACTAATGCTCCTTCCTACACGGGGCCCCCATCAGAATGAATGCTCCCTCCGCTCCTGCATGGGGCCCCCATCAGAACTAATGCTCCTTCCTGCATGGGGCCCCATCACAACGAATGTTCCCTCAATTTGTAGTAAAGTTTTGGAAACACTCACAAACGCAGCTTAACTGCAATTAGGCTTTTATTCCATCTCCAGGTGTGGTAATGGAATAAAAGCCTAATTGCAGTTAAGCTGCGTTTGTGAGTGTTTCCAAAACTTTACTACAAATTGAATCTATAAGGGATGCCAGAGGCGGAGCACCCAAGGAATCCCCACAAGAAACTTTTGAAATAACACTAATCAGTGTAAAAAGTCTTTTGGAGAATGTTCCCTCAACTCCTGCATGGGGCCCCATCACAGCTAATGCTCCCTCGGCTCCTGCATGGGGCCCCATCAGAACTAATGCTCCATCGACTCCTACATGGGGCCCGATCAGAAATAATACTCCATCCTGAATGGGGCCCCATCACAGCTAATACTCCCATCAGAACTAATGCTTCCTTGGCTCCTGCATGGGGCCCCATTAGAACTAATGCTTCCTATGAGGAGCCCAATTTCTGCATCTGCAGAAGCTCATGTGAGGATATGGTATTTGGGAGTGGAAGGAAGAGTTCTGTCTTGGGCCACATGGCCTTTAGGGGCCCCAATGGGCAGTTCCAAGTGGCTGGAGCAGTAGCCATAATATGTCAGAGTAAGAGGACACAGCCTCGCACCCCATTTGCTCATAATCCATCACTGAGTGGACAGGAGCCATTGATTGGTCGGCCATAAATCTGCCCGGGCTACAGTCCCTGACAGTGAAAGGAAAGAGCCAGTTAAAGACAGAAGATGACTCCGGAGTGTTCTATGATTAAAAAGGCAATTAGACCGTCTGACTTGTGTGAAGTATCAGCGCCCCCTTGCAATCTATTTAATACTACCCCCCACCCCACCCAGGAGCCAAAGACTTAACCAGTGCATTGCTGCAGAGCAACAGAATCTTTATTCTCAATTCCCAAACCTGCCCCTGCTAATTGCACTGGGGGTCTCATTTATCAACAACCACCCGGGTGCAAAGGGCAGTGCAAATCTCCATTCCGCCAGTGCAAACTTACATGGACACTGGGGGCAAATGTTGCACCAATGCAGGTGCAATTCTGACTTCCAAATCAAAAGCAAATATTTAGTGAGGTGCAATTCCCTTTATAATGGGTCATTTAGTGCTTTTGTTCTTGACCAATTGCTTGGCACTGCCAGTGAGGGGTACAATCATTTGGGACAAACTAAACCCACATTGCCCCAACCTCTACAGAACCCACATACCTCTCGGCCTGTGTGCTGCAGGGTAAATGATCTGTACCTAGGGTTCAGCAAAGGAATTCCAACGGCACACAGGACTGTAAGAAATCTTCAAAATTTATTTCAAAGTGGAGTACGATGCAACGTTTCGGCAATGCTTGACAAAGGGGTTTTACTCCCTGAAACGTTGCATCGCACTCCGCTTTGAAATAAATTTTGAAGATTTCTTACAGTCCTGTGTGCCGTTGGAATTCCTTTGCTATAGTCTGCTGTGGGGCTTGCCGAACCTCTACCATTGTGCACCAGGCATATTGTTATCTATTGGGTGTGCGAGATCCTGCCTTGTTCCTAGTTGTACCTAGGGTTGCACCTGGCCGCTATTGTACTGGCCTGGCCGGTAAAAATTATGGCTGATCCCAATGTTATTGATAGGGAATAAAGATAAATATATAGGAAGGTCAGTGATCCCAATGTTATTAATAGGGAATAAAGATAAATATATAGGAAGGTCAGTGATCCCAATGTTATTAATAGGGAATAAAGATAAATATATAGGAAGGTCAGTGATCCCAATGTTATTAATAGGGAATAAAGATAAATATATAGGAAGGCCAGTGATCCCAATATTATTAATAGGGAATAAAGATAAATATATAGGAAGGCCAGTGATCCCAATGTTATTAATAGGGAATAAAGATAAATATATAGGAAGGTCAGTGATCCCAATGTTATTAATAGGGAATAAAGATAAATATATAGGAAGGTCACTGATCCCAATGTTATTAATAGGGAATAAAGATAAATATATAGGAAGACCAGTGATCCCAATGTTATTAATAGGGAATAAAGATAAATATATAGGAAGGCCAGTGATCCCAATATTATTAATAGGGAATAAAGATAAATATATAGGAAGGCCAGTGATCCCAATGTTATTAATAGGGAATAAAGATAAATATATAGGAAGGTCAGTGATCCCAATGTTATTAATAGGGAATAAAGATAAATATATAGGAAGGTCAGTGATCCCAATGTTATTAATAGGGAATAAAGATAAATATATAGGAAGGTCAGTGATCCCAATGTTATTAATAGGGAATAAAGATAAATATATAGGAAGGCCAGTGATCCCAATATTATTAATAGGGAATAAAGATAAATATATAGGAAGGCCAGTGATCCCAATGTTATTAATAGGGAATAAAGATAAATATATAGGAAGGTCAGTGATCCCAATGTTATTAATAGGGAATAAAGATAAATATATAGGAAGGTCACTGATCCCAATGTTATTAATAGGGAATAAAGATAAATATATAGGAAGACCAGTGATCCCAATGTTATTAATAGGGAATAAAGATAAATATATAGGAAGGCCAGTGATCCCAATATTATTAATAGGGAATAAAGATAAATATATAGGAAGGCCAGTGATCCCAATGTTATTAATAGGGAATAAAGATAAATATATAGGAAGGTCAGTGATCCCAATGTTATTAATAGGGAATAAAGATAAATATATAGGAAGGTCAGTGATCCCAATGTTATTAATAGGGAATAAAGATAAATATATAGGAAGGTCAGTGATCCCAATGTTATTAATAAGGAATAAAGATAAATATATAGGAAGGTCAGTGATCCCAATGTTATTAATAGGGAATAAAGATAAATATATAGGAAGGTCAGTGATCCCAATGTTATTAATAGGGAATAAAGATAAATATATAGGAAGGCCAGTGATCCCAATGTTATTAATAGGGAATAAAGATAAATATATAGGAAGGTCAGTGATCCCAATGTTATTAATAAGGAATAAAGATAAATATATAGGAAGGTCAGTGATCCCAATGTTATTAATAGGGAATAAAGATAAATATATAGGAAGGTCAGTGATCCCAATGTTATTAATAGGGAATAAAGATCAATATATAGGAAGGCCAGTATTTTTTTACAGAAAAGGTGGCAACCCTATCTGTACCGCACGTAGGCCAGTGTACTGGGGTGGTGAGATTAGCAGCCAAATCATTGTGAGACTTGTGGGGTGGGAGGAGCATCCTACTCAGTGGCGTAACTATATGTCACTGGGCCCCACAGCAGATTCAATTTAGGGCCCCAAAATATTGATAAGGTGGCCTGTTCTTCCCAGACATATGAAAATTGGCTATTAATTAGGGCCTCACTGGGCCCCCTATTCTACTGGGCCCCCTGCAAGCACAGGGTCTGCTTCCTCTGTAGTTACGCCCCTGATCCTACTGATTGTGAGACTTGTGGGGTAGGAGGAGCATCCTACTGATTGTGGGACTGGGGAGTGGGAGGAGAATACTACTGATTGAGGGAGTGGGAGGAACATTCTGATTGTGGGAGGAGCTAGAGTCCTGCAGCGGGTTGGGTACCCGTGGGTTACCCGCAAAAAAAAGTGTGTGGGGATATGATTTTCAGGTGGGGGTATAGATGCGGGTCTGTGGGTCTCATCTAAATATCTTATATTGTCTATATTTTACAAATGTTTTTCCTGTCCCGTCCACTTTTGATGATGTCACTTCCAGTTTGCAGCAGCAGCACTTCCTGTTTTATCATGGTCAGCGTTTTGCGGATAAAGCAGTTGCAGGTCGGGTAGCAGATCAAAGTGGGTGGGTTGCGGTTCGGGTCGCGGGCTATGGGTTGGGGTCTCATAAATTGGTTCCATGCAGGACTCTAGGAGGCGCATCCCACTGACTGTGGGTGGGACTGGGAAGAGAATTCTAAGGATTGTGGAAGTGGGAGGGGTATACCACTGGTTGTGGGACTGGGGAGTGGGAGGAGAATTCTACTGATTGTGGAAGTGGGGGCATCCTACTGATTGTGGGTCTGGGGAGGAGCATTCTACCGATTGTGGAAGTGGGAGGGGCATCCTGATTGTGGGACTGGGGGAGTGGGAGGAGAATTCTACTGATTGGAGGAGTGGGAGGGGCATGAGGCATCCTACAGATTGTGGCACTAGGGGTGGGAGGATCAGAAATGCAGCTAACTGCGCAGGAACTCGAGTGCAAGGCCATGGCGCAAGAATGTGCCCTACTTCCCTACTCAGCTCTTCCTCCATCGGTGGTTGGGTAACATCACTCAGATCAGTGCCCCCCCAGTCACATGATGCCCACTGATATTTAGAGGAGACTCACCACATACTGCCAGATTGTGCTCCGAGCCACAGGCCACCTGTACAGAGAACAAAGAGACGGCCATTAGTGTAAATGGGCAGAGATATAAGTTACCCTAACCAAGTGCTTTGCCATGTTATGGGCAATTGTAGCAGAGCTTTATTATTCCAGTGCAGTTAATTACTGTATATTAAACATCAGAGATTGGGTCCAGACTAGGAGTGAAAATAGGCATTTCAATTGGGTGAATAGGCCTAGTTGGGTGAAATCAGTCATTCATTCAGTCCTCCCACCACTCACATCAGGGTGACCCCACATGGTGTGGCATAACTATAGATTTCTGCTCATATAATTCATCTCCCAGTCCAGCAACTACTTTTAAAGGCATATGTTCCCAGTTAAAGGCCTGCGTTTGGGGGCGCTACAAGCACATAGAGGAGAATACACATATGATGCCAGGGAATGTGCATGAGTTTCCATAGTAACAGAAAAAAGCTTATTGGGGCCGACTGCCTGCACTGGCCAGCATGGCCGACAGATTAGAAGTATAATACTGTATACCCACCCCTGCTCCACTGTCAGCTGGTACATCCCAGTCTGTTACCTTTGTAGTTCCACATGTACCTGTGTCTAATATATCTATATATCTATATATCTATATATATATATATATATATTCCTCTCACCCTGCCCCACTCTCCCCTTCATGTCCGCCGTCTCCATCTCTGGCAGCAGAAAAGTGTAGTAGATACAGAGATGGGCCTTCTAGCAGGGGTGGCATGGCTAATACAGGCTTGTAGTGTTTGGTGGGCATGTGGCAGTTACCGTGCCAGCTAATTTGGTGTCGGGGAAGGGTAATTGTGCAGTATAATTACTGAGATAAAGGCTAAATATAACCAATGACACCCATGGGGCTGGGAGGGAAACATAAGGAGTGCAATGTGATGTCATAAGAATAATCCCTGGCGGGGGGAGCATAGTATCACTGGCAAAGATCATTAACCCCCCCCCCCCACCGGCTCCCTTACAGGATCAGAGCTCAGGTATTTATTGGCATCACATTCTGCCTCTCTGAGCTAAGATTCTGGCTGTAAGGGATATGTCTCTGGGCAACAATCTTTTCCTGCCAGATGCTGAGACAGCCACTGGCCCAGTCACCAACAATGTGCCTCGGGCAGCAGCGTGGCACCTAGGAATGTTGGGGGGCACACAATAAGTTATACCCTCATACTGTACTGTCTAAGGGAATCAGTATGGCACCTCCTCCTCCCATATGTATAAATACAAATATACAGAGAAGGAATGTTCTGGGCACACAATAAGCTATACCCTCATAGTGTACTGTCTAAGGGAATCAATATGGCACCTCCTCCTCCCATATGTATAAATACAAATATACAGAGAAGGAATGTTCTGGGCACACAATAAGCTATACCCTCATACTGTACTGTCTAAGGGAATCAATATGGCACCTCCTCCGCCCATATGTATAAATACAAATATACAGAGAAGGAATGTTCTGGGCACACAATAAGCTATACCCTCATACTGTACTGTCTAAGGGAATCAATATGGCACCTCCTCCTCCCATATGTATAAATACAAATATACAGAGAAGGAATGTTCTGGGCACACAATAAGCTATACCCTCATACTGTACTGTCTAAGGGAATCAATATGGCACCTCCTCCTCCCATATGTATAAATACAAATATACAGAGAAGGAATGTTCTGGGCACACAATAAGCTATACCCTCATACTGTACTGTCTAAGGGAATCAATATGGCACCTCCTCCGCCCATATGTATAAATACAAATATACAGAGAAGGAATGTTCTGGGCACACAATAAGCTATACCCTCATACTGTACTGTCTAAGGGAATCAATATGGCACCTCCTCCTCCCATATGTATAAATACAAATATACAGAGAAGGAATGTTCTGGGCACACAATAAGCTATACCCTCATACTGTACTGTCAGTATGGCAACTCGGAGGCATATAATGAATAGAAGGGAAGCGAGGGGCGGGGCTGTGCGAGACACTAACGAGGCCAATTAGAGAGAGAATAGAGGAGTGAGAGTAACCTCTGTGAATGTCAGGAAGAAAGTGATCACAGCGAGGGGGGATCGGATCTCAGTGAGAGACACAGTGAAGAGAGGATTATCTAGAAGGAATGTGGGCCCGGGCGCCTCCTGGGAGAGGAGTTACATGCTGGCTCAGTGAATTCTGATCTGGCTTGTTAATATGTGTCAGGATCAGAGGGTTTCAGAAGGGCAGGGACGGGGGCTGCAGGGAGTCCTGTGATGGAGGGTCTCACACAGAGCTAAATGGTATAAACACACACAGCAGCTGAGGTTGAACAAAAAAAACTCATTCCCATTAGATGGAACGTGTGTGGAGGGGGCACAGACTGGCAATGTGGATATTCAGGCAAATGCCAGAGAGGTTGCTGCCAGCTGCCACAGACCAGCATTTCATGTTGAGAATGGGGAATCTTGATGCAGGTCTCTGGGGGTGGGGTGGAATCACTGGAGGGCTGCAGATCCCTGTCACACAGCTGATTAAATGTTACATCTGACAAAGGGGCCACTGTGAGTTTGGGGGCCTAATCACCCATGTTAGTGATATCATCAGATGGAAGAAGAGCCAATGAGCCGGAGGCAGTTGCCCGGTGACTCTTCTCTTGGATACGTGGAAAGCAGGAGCAATGACTGGACGGAACATGCTCATACCCATTAGCCCAGCGGAGCTGCCCTGCTGCACATACACGGGCACATTACACAGTGTATTTCCACTACTCACAGCTCACACACATTACGTACCAGTAAAAGGATTCAGTGTGTCTCACACAATCCCTCCCCTACCCGGTGACATCTGCTTGGGAGGTGGCACTGCATTTACTGGGGTCTTTATGCCAGGGGGCAGCCCTAATCCCACATAAAGGTTAAATAAAGCCCCCAGTGCTACCACAAACGGGTAGGGTCCATTAGCAGCACAGGGGCCAAAGCTGCTAATGAATTGTGTGGCCCTACAGCAAAAATGTCATCTCCCCATTTCCCAGATGTTTTCCCAACACTGAAGGAGCCCACAAGCTGCAGGGAGATAAACCCTACTGCACTAGTGATCTGTAAGTGCAAGAATCATATATAAGAGGCACTAGCAAGTAAGACCAGGAGGATAGTGTGCTCCTGATCTGATGGTATTGCTCAATGAGAGAGACGAATGTTATTGGAAGGCTAAGGGAAATGTGATCTCCACAATAATAAGGTGTTTGTACCCCACTTTGGCCAAAATATGTAAGCTCACGTGCCACGTCAAGGCCCCTTCTACATGAGTCCTATACATATATATATATATATATATATATATAGTGAAAATGCTTTCTGGGATACATGATTTAAATGCACTACAAAGTTAAAATGCTCACAAATAGTGTAGAACTCACGTACAAGTGTGGTACAGGTATAGGATCCCGTATCCGGAAACCCGGTATCCAGAAAGCTCCGAATTATGAAATGGCCGTCTCCCATAGACTCTATTTTATCCAAATTTTTAAAAATGTTATGCTTTTTCTTTGTAATAATAAAACAGTAGCTTGTACTTGATACAAACTAAGATATAATTAATCCTTATTGGAAGCAAAACCAGCCTATTGGCTTTATTTAATCTTTAAATTAATTTCTAGTAGACTTAAGGCATAAAGGTAATAAGGCATGAAGACCCAAATTACGGAAAGATCCATTATCCGGAAAACCCTATGTCCAGAGCATTCTGGATATCAGCTCCAATACCTGTACAAACACCTCATTTTTTGTGGTGATTGTTTTTGAAGGCAGCCAACAAAACAGCTGGGCAACAAAACAGTGTGAGTCAGACCAGGCGCTGGCGATTTTTTTTGTGTTAAGGGAAATGTGATGTCTGTGGAAGATGGAAGGTGGAGGGAGGTGTCAGATCATAGTGTATGTGGTGCTGCTGCTGTAAGCAAGCCTGTGTAAGCCTGCAGCCTGCTGGAGAAAGGGAACACTAGGTCTGACTGTCAGTTTCCTACAGGGAACAAGGAGTATTAATAGACTCACCATGACAGAACTGGGTGACAATGGTACTTGGCATTTCCCCAGGGGCACAATCCTGATGAATGTACAGCAGGGGGCGGGTTTCACACAATATTTATATAAAGATATTTCCTTCCATGAACACAGAGAATCAGAACATAAATCAATCATTCCAGGCGTTAATCAGTAATAATCAATAAAGCACCAAGTGAGCCAATTACTGAAAAAGACTCCATTCCACCCAATCTTTCTAATCTTTAAACCATCAGCTGGATTGGAGTTGGGCCCCCCAGCACTCGCAATAGCCCCTGGTCTGTATAACATCATTGGTTTGAATATAACTGGGAGACTAATCATCAGAATGCAATGTGAGAGAACCTCGGGGGCGGGGCTGCAGGGATACCACCATGGAGTCATACCTGGGAGGAACCAGTTAAAGAAGGGATCCAGGCTGGAAGCTGATTGGCACTGATACCCTGCAGTACAGTCTCGTGTAGCCCGGTGCCTTCGGAATTGGGGGGCCGACCAAGTTGGGAGTAATTTGCTCTTCCCCAAGTGAAAACCTTCCCAGTGTCTAGAGAGAAAGTCAACAATTAGAGACTTAATCAGAAATCTTGCCCACAGACCTACAACCAGGATATTTTTGCAATTAATAAAGGGCAGTCTGCCTTGTATAAACAATTACCCAATAACCCCCCCTTCCCCATATGTAATAAAAAACACAATGTCTAAGCTTGTCCAGGAGCAGTAACCCATAGCAATCAGGATAATTTTAAATCTGGTGACCAGTAAATGCTTCCTGCTGATTGGTTGCTATGGGTTACTGCACCTGGATGCCCTTATCCATATCCTTGTTGTACAGCCTACCCACCAAGCTGCTCAGGCTCTTTAGCACCGACTCTACTGCTACACACACACCAGTGGGCTAAAGCCTGCATTGCGGCTGTGGGAAGTGACCCATGGACTAGTTAGTTCTATTCCCTGAGGCTGAAGTATCAGGGGGCAGGTAGCACTTACTCCATAGAGCACTAGCCCTTGCTGCTGACATGGATACTCCAGCCAATGAGAAGCCACCATACAAAAGACAAAGCCCCAGTGTGCCAGAGACCTTGTTTCCCTAGGGTATAAAATAGGCTGTATATAATAAGTTCCTTCCATAACCTTACTGCAACCAGTTCTGTAAGTCTGTCTTTGTGACTGGGTCCAAATGTGCTGGGCTTAATAGTAGTCAGTAGTAAAAGGAGAGACACACGTTGCTATGGTCTGTACCTGGGCTGAGCTGTTACTATGGTCTGTACCTGGGCTGAGCTGTTGCTATGGTCTGTACCTGGGCTGAGCTGTTGCTATGGTCTGTATCTGGGCTGAGCTGTTGCTATGGTCTGTATCTGGGCTGAGCTGTTACTATGGTCTGTACCTGGGCTGAGCTGTTGCTATGGTCTGTATCTGGGCTGTTGCTATGGTCTGTATCTGGGCTGAGCTGTTATGGTCTTTATCTGGGCTGAGCTGTTGCTATGGTCTGTACCTGGGCTGAGCTGTTACTATGGTCTGTACCTGGGCTGAGCTGTTGCTATGGTCTGTACCTGGGCTGAGCTGTTGCTATGGTCTGTATCTGGGCTGGGCTGTTGCTATGGTCTGTATCTGGGCTGAGCTGTTATGGTCTTTATCTGGGCTGAGCTGTTGCTATGGTCTGTACCTGGGCTGAGCTGTTGCTATGGACTGTATCTGGCCTGAGCTGTTACTATGGTCTGTACCAGGGCTGAGCTGTTATGGTCTGTATCTGGGCTGAGCTGGTACCAGTATTTCCCCATATAAATGAAGATTTGGAGATCACAGGGGTCTCTGAGAAATACAGACACACAGGTGACATTTCCATCCCAGGTGATGTGATTGGCACCTGTTGGGCTAATAAACCTGCTCAGGAGACTCCTCCCAAGGATTGTCCTGATTGGCTATTGTGGCACCCAAACAGCAATTAGAGGTGAATGGGAAGATTGGAGGGAGTTGATTGCAGAGCTGACAGTCTCTCCTAGGGTTGGTACTGCAGGGCCTGTATAACGGCAGATGGATTGTGTGAAAAAGGATTCGGCAACTCTATCATACAGTTGCTATGGAAACGTGGGTTTGGGAAGCAGCTGTTTATTATATTGTGAGTGAATGTGCTGCACCCAGATCTGCGCTGCACATGCGGCCGCAGAGAAAGGCGAGTTCTGAATGCAGGGGACACGTCCTTGCTGCACAGTGGTATGTGTGGGGGGGCCAGACCTGCGTCACTCACTGGGGGGGGGGGGGCACTTCTGCTTCGCTTTGCAACAAGAAAGGAGGGATACCTGCTAACCTTGAGAGTGTCAGGCTGGGAGATACCCATAGGTAAAATAGGGATGCCAGGCTGGGAGATACTTACAAGTACAATTGGGGTGTAAGGCTGGGATACACCTGCAGGTACAGTGGGGGGGGGGGGTGTCAGGTCCCTGATGCAGCTCTATGGGGAATGTCAGTGCATAATGGGTACCCCAGACTATAAGCCTTCGGATCATTGGCTACTGTTGTGCCTAATTCAGTTGAGGCCCCGCATCAGATACGAGGCTGCATAGAGTTGTTGCCATACACAGACCTGACGTCTTATAACCAAAGGATATGGGAAGTGTCCCAGGGTGATGTCTGATGCTGGGCTGTTTAATACAACAGAAAGTCAGGGCTTATTGCCTTTTCTGATGAACAGAAGGCTCTAAACACAGTGGGGCTCATTTATCAACACTGGGCAAATTTGCCCATGGGCAGTTACCTATAGCAACCAATCCGTGATTAGCTTTTTGAAACCAGCTGCAAGTAGAACAATGAATGCAGCAATCTGATTGGTTGCTATGGGTTACTGCCCATGGGGTAATTTGCCCAGTGTTGATAAATGAGCCCAGTGTGTCCTATAGTGTATACATACACACATATAACGTAATAATATTATATGTGTATATATACAAATACAATATAGGACACACTGCAGAGCAGCAAATCCCCCTCCTCAGGTAAAGTCTCCCCCCAATGTGCATGACTACAAGCAAGATGAGACCCATATGCCTTTTCCTCTCATACATACACACACACACACACTGTATAGTCAGAAATCTGGGCTGTATTTCAGGACACCCCCTCCCTCCCTCCTGTTCCCACAGAGTGCACCTGTTCTATACATTCCCCTTCCAGATCTGAGACTGATGCCACACAGAGCTGCACTCTTCTCTTCAGTTATTTGCATTAAACAAAGGCCAAAGCTCTGAATGGACAGCTGACTCCACCTTGTGGTCACACTGTGAATTACAAATATCTGTATTCTAAAGCTCCAACCACAAGTGTTACCTTCCTCAAAAGGTCAATAGATTTGTATATATAAGAGAGCACCTGCTGACCGGAGGGTTTGGGGGTATAATGGTTATTGACACCACAAGGTGAAGCAAGATTTAAGAAAAGAGGAACAGAAAGCATTCATTCGTTTTCTGGGACCCTACTAACCAGAGGCTTACAAAATAAACAGAAAGATAAAACAAACTGCAAAATGGCATGTGACTTTTCAGGAACGGGCAGCCCTAGAGTCTAGATAGTGGTGGATGAAAGCTTTCCTGCTGTGTGTCTGTGATGCCCTCTGGTGACAAGAGAGGAGAATTACACACAGAGGCGGAGTGCTTGGGGCAGCTGTAGGGGGAACTGCACAATGGATGGACAATTTGATGGTATCTGGTCGGGTCTGAAGGTTCCATGGACAGGGAATAGAGATATAGCCTTTGGCAGGTGGTATGATGGAAGCAAATGGGGGCAGGAATAAGTATAGTGTGTATTCTGGGGGGCAGAAATAGCCAGAGCATGGAACCTGATGTCCCATATTCTAGCACTGAGCTAAGGGGTGGAGTGAGAATTAAGCAGAAGTTCCTAAATTGTAGGACAACCTCACTCAGGCAGCCTTGAAAACATGGATGTGAGGCCCAGTCTGAAAATTGTGGGGGAACTGTTATCTATATGCACCTTTATTATAGGGTATATAATAAACATTCTAGGCCTAAAATGCAGATTTACTACAAGAACTTCTGAAATTCTTTGGATTTCAGTGCTCCTTTGTTGTAACGCGGTGTAGTCAGGGAGAAACACATTCGCTTGTGATTGGGTCCCATTCCCTCTGTGCTTGGGGGGAGCTTAATTCATATCTTAAATATTTTAGCCACATAACTGTACATAAGATACATATATATTAACATGCAAAACTCCACCATTAACGTGATACAAACGACCCAGGTGCTACCTGTATGAAGCTGTATTGATAAATATCCGATTTAAACAGGTGCATACTGGGAGCTTTTAAAAGTCAAAAAGTTAAAAACAGGCCAACGCTTTGGTCTCCAACTAAGACCTTTATCAAGACCCATAGTCTTGATAAAGGTCTTAGATGGAGACCGAAATGTTGGCCTGTTTTTAACTTGAACCAATAAATGATATGACTTTTTAACTTAAGCTCCCAATGTGCACCTGTCTATATGCGAGATTAGAGAGATAGAGAGATAGCGAGATAGAGAGATAGCGAGATAGAGAGAAAGAACCCTACACCCAGCACTTACCAGTTTGTGCAACCAGATGGGTCCATCCACTCACAACTGCCACAATCCTCTCCCCCAGAAACAGATGAGCTTGCACTCTGTGCGGGTGAAGCAAGAAGGGATCACTGTGCAACAGTTGCCCGTGCTTGTTACTGCCCCACACATAAACGTCTCCTGCATCTAGAAGAACAGAGGAACCCACTAAAGTCCGTTGTGCGCAAAATCACAGCCAGTGAACAAGAATAATAAGCCATGCATTCCATGTGAGTACCCTGGATATAAACCAACCCTTAAAGGGGATGTTCACCTTCCAACACTTTTTTTGGTTCAGTTGGTTTCAGACCGTTCACCACTTTTTCCAATGACTTTCTATTATGTATGTGTGATCCTTCTTCTAATATTGAAGTGTAAAATTCAAATTTTTCACCTTCTAAAGCAGCTTTGGGAAGAAGGGGTCATCGACCCTGTAAACTATTCTAAATTGATACATATAGTTGATACATTTCTTATCTTTGTCCCTCCTGAGCAGGGTAACAAGAGTTTCATTAAAGGCAGCTAATACTCCAGAGATGCTGCTGAAAAATGTTGCAAATTTGTAACAGTTCAGAGTCTGTACCTGAATTACCAACACAAGAGACAGGAGCATTACAATTTAAACTTAAATTTTGGAAAAAAACTGCAAAAAAAATAAAAGATGGAAGTAATTGATAAAAGTCTTTATTTCTGAACAATCTGAAAACAACTCATCTGAAAAAAAGTGTTTGGCTGGTGAACATCCCATTTAATACATTTCATGGGGGTGTTTATAAAGACCCCAAATGATGATAGGATGTTTCCTCTTTAGCTGCGGGTACTAATTGGGCACTTACCAGATAAAGCCACACAGTGATATGATCCTGCGGCCACCATCTTCCCACAGATGCCATTCATACCTAGCAAGTAAAGAGACATTAGTGCAAAGGATGCACTGGGAAGTAAGGATGCACTGAATCCACTATTTGGGATTCAGCCAAATCTCCGAATCTTTGGTGAAAGATTCGGCCAATGCCGAACCAAATCCTAATTTGCATATGCAAATTATGGGCAGGAAAGAATTCTTCTTTTGTGATGAAAAGTCATGCAATTTCCCTACCAGCTCCTAATTTACATATGCAAATCAGGATTTGGATTTGGTTTGGCCAGGCACAAGGATTCGGATGAAAAATCCTGGATTTGGTGCATCCCTACTGGGAAGGCCCTGTGGCCACTGGTAATTCCTGCACAACTTTATTCATGTGAGGAGATATCAGTGCAAGAGAGTAAATAAAGGGTGCCAATCTGGTGCCAGTCTTTTCCAATATCTGCTCCTATATTGGCACAATGAGCAGTAAGGGATATTTAAATGTGCCAATCTTATGTATCAAGTGCCAAGAGATCACTTGTGTTGTGCAGAACAGGACCTACACATTCAGATTTTAGTACTAAACACAAAGCCAAATCTCCAGCTGGGCAATTAAACTCAATTACAATGCAGCACCCTGTAATGTAGCCTGGGATCACTGTGCCCATTGGCTGGCAGAAAGCAGAACAATAGGGGACAGGTTGATGATGGCATAAGATACCTGGCACTGGGCAGGGTTCTGTGGAACTATAAACTGCAGGGATTGGCTTCTGCTGAGAGAATCTCCTCGCGTGAGATGCCAGCCCAGACCCCCACTGGAATATCTGCCCATTGTCTGTAAAAGAAGAGAATAGTCAGTCGGTCTTCCACCCAACCCTCTCTGGGTTCAACATATTTGCTCTACAGGTCACAGCATGCTATGGGTTAATAGTAACTTGCCTTGCTGCTAGACATCAGTCACATTGTTACTATATGCCAGTCACTACACAGGGAAGGAGGGTACTCCCCATATGAGTAGTGACTGGCATAGAAAGACATACTGAGTCCATATATTCAGCACTGAGAATCCCTAGGAACTTGGCATCTCTACAACATTGTGCTCAACACAGGGGGTTAATAATGCTAGAAGCAGAGTTGTCATTTATACAGGCTGTCATTAAAGGGAAAGTTCACCTTTTGTTAAAGGAGAGCTAAAGCTTAAAGCTTAAACGTATTCTGTCTTGATTTTTATGGTGTCGTTTTTATTTCTTAACTACATTGCAAATAAATCACTTTACAATATACAATTTCATTCCTGAAGCAGCAAGTGTATTTAGTTGTAATATTGGTGTGTAGGTGCATCTCAGCTCATTTTGCCTGGTCATGTGCTTTCAGAAAGAGCCAGCACTTTAGGATGGAACTGCTTTCTGGCAGGCTGTTGTTTCCCCTACTCAATGGAACTGAATGTGTCTCCGTGGGACCTGGATTTTACTATTGAGTGTTGTTCTTAGGTCTACCAGGCAGATGTTATCTTGTGTTAGGGAGCTGTTATCTGGTTACCTTCCCATTGTTCTGTTGTTAGGCTACTGGGGGGGAGGGGGTGATATCAGTCCAACTTGCAGTACAGCAGAAAAGAGTGACTGAGGTTTATCAGAGCACAAGTCACATGACTGGGGGCAGCTGGAAAACTGACAATATGTATAGCCCCATGTCAGATTTCAAAATGAAATATAAAAAATCTGTTTGCTCTTTTGAGAAATGGATTTCAGTGTAGAATTCTCCCCATGCCAGTATCCCTTTAACTAAAAAAGCACACTGAGCATGTGTGTGTGTCACAGACACTCCTAACATTACAGCTATAGAGATACTGAAACTTTAGGCTGGTTCAATAAGTTCATTGTATAAAATATGCAATTCTAGGCATGTTCATTTTTAGGGTTTAGTTCTCCTTTATATCTCCCCATTGTATCTTGTACCCCTGCACATTCATCTCATCTCCATTTAGAATAAATGGAGTGAAATGTTCATATGCTTTGCTCAAAACATACTTAACCCATGATCCTCCAGCAAACAACTGGATGCCAAGCAAAAGTCTTTGTGATACAGTCCCTTAATGCCCCAGGGCAAATAGATCTGCACTGACCTGTGAGGGCAAGAACGTGTCTCAGTCCAGCGGCAACATCAAGCACTTTCCTCTTTTGAATCTGGAATTATAACACAGAAGAGTTACACATATTCCAGCCAATGAGAGAGGAAGCATCATAGATATAATGTAACAGTGTTCTTGGTAGCATGCCAAAGTACCTGCATAGTGCCTTTATATGGTCACAGAACAACCCCTCAGTGACTTCTAATATCCTTATCATTTACAGTA